>UZAN01044136.1:11456-24478 GCA_900618425.1 Echinostoma caproni
TTCATTGAAATGATAGAAACAGAGTCAAGAATAGCCCTTTCGGAAGGCTAGAGGAGACAAGGCGTTCACCATACGCTAATTGCCCCTGGGGTCCTTGGTGTAACACGCATATGAACGCATATGAATGACATTTCAAACTCTATTCATCATGGATCCCCATTTCTTTTCGCCGATGACATTAAAGTGGTTTACTCTTTCTCACCAAGTAAGCTAGTAAACGTCTTAGACGAAATTCGGTCAGACCTTCTTGCTCTTGATTGTTAGTGTTCTTTGTGATCGATGACTTTCTCGGCAAACAAAAGTAGCATATTGTCTTTTCGATGTCAAGTACCTCCGGGTTCTTTGACCATGAACGGTATTCCTATTGGCCATTCCACATCCGTTCGTGACCTCGGACTCAGCTACACCTGTTCTTTTAACTTCTAGGAGCATTGTGCTTTGCGAGTAATCAAGGCCAGACGCTCAATAAACCTTTTCTTTAGGAATTTCAGTCTCCGCGATAGCATAATCACTTTAAATAAATACCACACTAAGCCTCTGTTAGAGTTTTCGTCAATGGTGTACTCTAGCATGAGAAAGCTGGATAGAGTGGCTATAGAGAACGTCCAGCAACGATTTACAAAACAAATTTTTGGCTGGACCTCAGACTTAAACTACATGGAGCGATGTCTCCTCTTAAAACTTGACTCCCTATGGTTACGCCGTGCAAAGCTTAACCTTACCCTTCTCCACAGATTCCTGTATAGCGGGCCTATTCGGTAGATATAATCCGATTTCAGGTTGACTCACCATACCCCACCCGTAATCACGTAAATGTCCTCCACTGACCTAATAATAGAACGAACATCAGACGAATATTTTTCCTAGTTTGTTATTCACGCCTCTGGAATAAACTTCCAGTCGAAATAAGTCAAATAGCGTCCACCCCAACCTTTAAGAATCACATCCGTCGATTTCTCACCATATCTAAAATAGCCCAACTGCACAATCATCTTGACGAATCATCAGCTTGTGAAAACGGGCTAGAATACTAAACGTCGGCGAAAGATCGCAGTCTACAAAATATTATGTACCGCACTTAGAACGTAATGTGAGCAATTATTTCTAAATTGACGCACTGCTGACTCAGCTTTTCATTTGACTCAAAAGAATCAACGGGGTGGAACATATGAACCTGGTATCAGTGGTAAATTTCCAAACTCAAATACCATCAGCACACTGATTCATCTCAATGGAACATGCCTAACAGACAGCAGTGACCACTTTTCAACCCATTTCTAATCAGTTCACTGGGCGAGCTTCGAAGCTTGATCAGTGGAACACAAACTTGCCACGTGAAAACCTACACTAGGCTTATCCCCTATATTCCTTGATGATCTAGATTCGTCCTTCCATGTCAACCATCTGATCGATCTTTATCTTCGGGACATGCTGACATTTTGGCAGCCTTTATTCTTCAACTTCGATCGTTGCGATCTGTCCTCAGTGCGTCTTTTCTATTATATATATATATATACATAATCAAGCCGTTGCACATTCCGTATATTATTTCATGACATCCTTTATTCCCCCTCATTTTCTACCCAAGCGCACCTCCCTTTTAAATATATATACTTTCGGGCACTTAAGCTCTCCGCATATTTTCTCGCAACATGCTGTTTCCCTCTTCCATTCTCATTTGGGTATTAACCCAGACTGCCGAGTTTCGCCCCTTTTGTTCCAGATTCGGTTGGTTTGGGCCTGACGAAGGCTTGGGGTCTGCACCCACAATGGACAATTTGGCTCCGGCAAAGGTTGTTGGGCACAGTTGTGTCTACCGTTTAGACTACATGCGTCCGAATTCCGGAGCAGGTTGAGTATCACACCTCTGCCTCACCTACAAAGTGTTTTAAGGTTGGGTGTCTAGTGTGTAGTCAGTCCCACATCAAAGCGACCTACGTCCAAATAATATATCTAATACAAACCAAAAAAATCTGTTAACAATGAAGCCTCAAAGATCATTGTTCCGTGTTCACAGAAGCATTTCCTGCCGTAACGACATTGGAAACTGTTTATTTGTAAGCCATTTGGCATCCCTTTCTGAATCACACCGCTCTTCTCCAGCCCGCTTGCAGCGCTTTTTCCGGAATTAATAATGTTTCCTCTTCACTACACACCTGCTTTTCGACCTCATTTCCGCTCATTTTCTCTTGAACGGATATTCTAACTTCCAGTTTTGTCTTGCCAAATGTTTTCATAAGACAACAATTACATTGATTTGCTCTGCATAACACATCAACCCCAATGCTTCGTGATATGACCTTGTCCGGTTTGTGTTTCGTTCTTCACCGTATTGTACATTTATGATATCCTAATTACTCGTTTCAAAATTACGTTGGTACACTCTGTATTATAAAGCTTTGTTTCCAATGTCATTTTACATTGTTGTACATTTGATCATGCACACTAGCATGCTTCACCAGCTTCATCAAATATACCATTATTATTACTATTATCTTTTCCTCAACAAATCACTTTTGTCGCTTCAGAGCCCAATCAGAAACACTATTTTGATTTCAGTTAGGCTTTAAGAACCCCGTTTGAGCATTTCCGCTCAAATGGTGTCAAATCTTCCTGGATCACAATATCCTTCGTAAAACCTTTTTCTTCTCGCCAACTCACAAATCCTTGACCACTTGATCCACTTCCCTCTGGTATCTTGCCTGCTAAATGTCTCAAAATTTCAGCCAGGTTCTCCCTTGCTTTTCGAATTTTACCTTTGTTTTCCATTTATTTTTACCCCGGCGAATCAGTTTTGTCGCTTCAGAGCCAAACCAGCATCATCATTTCAATTTCGTTTAAGATTTCGGAAACCCGTTTGAGCATTTCCGCTCAAATGGCGTCGGTGTGACCTGGACTAAAATGTCTTCCGTAAAACCTTTTCCTTCTCGTGATCCCACCAATCCTAAACCACTTGATCTTCTTCCCTCTGGTATTTTGCGTTCTGAATGTCTGTAAGCTTGAGCCAGGTTCTCTCTTGCTTTTATAATTTCAACTTTGCTTCCTGTACATCTTTTCTTCGACAAACCTGTTTTCACGCTTTGGAGCCAAATCGGAATCACTATTTTGATTTCAGTTAGGGTTCAGGAACCCGGTTTGAGCATTTCCGCTTAAATGACGTCGGTGCTTCCTGGATCAAAATATACATCGTATAAACTTGTTTCTTCTCCTGAATCACCCTGCGTCTACCACCTTATCCTCTTCTGTCTGGTTTCTTGCCTGCTGAATGTCTCTAAACTTCAGCCAGGTTCTCTCTTGCTTTTCTAATTTCACCTTTGGTTCGTATACATGTTTTCTCCGAAAAATCTGTTTTGACGCTCCAGGGATTAATCAGAATCACTTTTTGATTTTAGTTAGGGTTTGGGAACCTCGTTTGAGCATTACCGCTCGAATGGTTTTGGTGCTATTCGAACTAAAATGTTTTATTCGTAAAACCTTGTTTCTTCTCCTGAACTAACGTGCCTCTACCACGTGATCCTCTTTAGTCTGGTATTTTGCCTGCTGAATTTCTCTTAACTCCACTTATGTTTTCTCTTGCTCTCGTCTTCGCACGTTTTTTCCTATGCATTTTTCCTCGAGGTATCCGTTTGTTACGCTTTTGATCCAAACGAAAATCAGCATAACTGTCTGTATTTTCGTTGTTTAGTCTATGCAATGTTCATTAGTCGAAACTGTTCTATTGGTTCAATTTATTAGTGCGTTTTCTCGACGGTTTTCAAGTTTTATCAGTACGTTGCGCGATAAAATGTATGNATCTTCTGCTGTAAGACTAACGGCGGCTCTTGTCGGATCTGTGCGATATGCACCGTGGAAGAAAACTGGAGTAAACCGAAAAACCAAAAGCAGAACTATATGAAATCTTCCATCGATTAGATCGTTTCACTAAACAAACTCGATGTTAAGTTACGGGCTCACACGCATCGACCCAAACGCCTCGTGCTTTTTTTATCGACGCTAGAAGTCCTGGCGAGGCCTGAAACCTCTCCTCCCCGTCTTGATCTGATCACCCTCCCCGAAACAGTGATTTCACTCAGAAGCTTGTCGTATCGACAGGACTTTATATAATAATTTTTTCAAACGCAAATTTTCCAGCAAATACACAAAAAAGCCGGCAAAACAACTCCACTCATCCAGTTTTTTTTTCACCTCCACACGATCAACGTTTGACATCTTTACCGCGTTCAGTATGCGCAGTTTTCATTACTCTTCCTTGATTGAACTCAATTCTAGATAACACAAACCCATCGACATGTGTACACATTTTCGTGTTCTACATTTTCGCCTCTGTGACTTTTCGTCTTCATATCTCCGAATCCACAGAACTATAAGCTGTCAGAAATGTGCGGTAGACCTGATCGACATTCACCCCCAGGTAAACATTTTTATTTCGTTGAATTTTCGAATAAATTTTACATGGGAAATTTTCCTGTTAAATATACAACACAAAAATGTATAACATGCATGGTTCAACATTATATTTAGTTAGTTAGTCATTTTACCACAAATTGAAGGAGGATCTTGTGTCAACAATCTGCAATACCGGAAATTGTTGGCAAAAAATCGTGATTGTGTCTGCGGTCACGCTATGAACCTACAGGAATCGGCCAAGTCACTTGATGGTTTTCTTTTTCGCTGCTGTCGGTGTAAAATACCGTTTCAATTCGAAAGGGCACGTTCTTCGAGGAGTCCAAGATATCTTAATGTCTGCTCTTGGAGTTATTAGCATACTTAGTACGTGATATTCCTGTTATGCTCGCCAGGAGCATGTGTCGTTTGTCCGAAAGGGCAGCGATACAATGGTACGTGATCTGTCGCGAGATATGTTCCCACAAGCTGCTTACCCTCAACCAACAGCTCGGTGGTTCGTCCAAAATTGTCGAAATCAACGAAACTGTGGTTAACAAATATAAATATGGACGAGGAAGACCATCGGAAACTGATTGGGGTTTTGGGATGTATGACCAATTCGAAGGTAAGGGATACTTCGAAAAGGTAGACAACCGATCGGCAAGCACACTATTGCCAATAATACAATGATGGGTTATGCCTGGTACCATCATTTACTCGAATGAATGGGCAGCCTATCGAACGCTGTCGTCCTTAAGATATACGCACTTGACGGTGAACCATTCCCGAGGATTCATCAACCAGGCTACAGGAAGGCTACTGGAGCCAGATAAAGAGGAGACTGAAGGCAGTCTCCGGCTCCGTTGGTGATAGGAGGTGGGAACATCTAGACGAAGTTCAGTACCGCTACTGGTTCCACTTTTCGCCCTCTAACATTGAAATGGACATTGAAAACTTTTTGCAGCACATCAGTGAGCGTTATCTCATTGATTAATGTTGCTATTGATGTTTTACTCTAACGTTTTTATTTAATACATTTTTATGAACGGTTTCTCGTCTTTTATTTATTGAAATGGAATATAAGAGCAATCATGCGACTTATAAGTAGTCAGCTTATCATTGAGACTTTAACCTGTGGGGAGTGTGATTATCGATCAGGTCTACGAAATGTGCTACTTTGCTCACCTTCCTTTTTATAAATTTTCAGAATGAACAAAATTGTCCACTGACCGTTTTGTGTTTATCTTTGTTTCTCGCGCGCAAACAGATCGCGATCCGTTAATTTTTTTAACCCCACTAACTGTCGACCCAAATGTTCTGCCGTGTATTGTACAAAATGATCGTGCGTCCCAGCATGCCTCACGACTTTCGTTGTGAAATATACCATTATTATTGATATTGTGGTTCTCGAGTGTTGAGTAATCCAAGGAGCCCCTCAGAAGCAACGTTTTACCTTTATGGCTAGGTGGTGTTTTCCGTGTCGTTGGTTGATTGACACGGTAACGATTTGAGTGACATCTCGCTTACGTATAGCGTTCACCTCTGCATGTCACCGAAATTATCCGGGGAGTTCTGGCTGCCTTTTAAGGCAGATGCTGCAATCGCTCGGCATTTTTGGCAGATCCACAGATCCCCGTAAGTGATGCATAGTCCGTATAGCTCGCTCAAGAGCTTTGAGCAATTTTTCTTGTGCCGATGCACATCTGTGCTGCATTCTATACCTGTAACCCCCCGTCTTCCACACAATACATCCAGGCATGGATATCGCACACGTGGCATGCTAGTAATGGCAACCATAGTCAGAAAACAATTAAAAATATTACCACAAGCTCTACAAAGAGGTTACGCAATGGGTAACGTTTACAAAACACGTCGCTCAAGACGAACAAAGACGGTTATTCTACCACGAGTAAAATATAGCTAAACTCTAGAATGAAGTTAAACCCTCGAGAAAGGCTTTATAACTTCAAATAAACTTGAAATATCAAACGATATTTCGCAAAACCAGGTCATAAGTTACCAAATGAGGAGAATTTCAAAGTACGCGCCAGCGCAAAGTCAGTTTAGTTTCTCAAGGTCAGCTCAGTTGAAGTTCAAATTCAAATTTCGAATGTTAGGAGATGAGGAGGTTTTTGCCTCTGATATGCCCTAGTAGTGGCGTGTTCTGTCTTGAGACTGACTCGCCTATGAATTGCTTGTTACTGTTTTCACCATTCCGGAAATATCTCAAATTAGAGGAAGAAAAAGGAGATCGCAAAGCCTCTGTTTCTTGGGTACCAAGGGGAGTTATTCTTAGCATAATCCGGAAAAATGGGAGCCCCATGCTAGGTCTAACTCGTGTTTAAAGGTCTGAATCCATTGACAAGAGACTACTGTTGCCGGAAGCCGATTCCCAGCTGGGACTATTCTATAATAATAATAATAATGTATATTTTACGAAGCCCGTGAAGTATGCACAAAGCATGATCATATGTTCAAAATAATCATATGTACATCAAAGATATATAGAAGATCCAATTAGAAGATATACACAATGGAGACGGCATAAGATCGGAATAAAAACGCAGTGGAAATGGAATACAAAGGGGACAAGGTCACATACATAGATATGGGGATGGAGGAATTCACTGGGTGAGCATGTCAACGGAAATTAAAGAAAGAGCAAACCTTGTATCGAGAGGATTTGACGTGCGGAATTTATGGGAGGGAAATACGGATCGATGGTCTGTGAGATTAAGAACGGGAGAAGATGGAGACTGACGAATAGAAGTGAATGGGATGGAGGGGTACACCGAGTTCAAACAGTTGTCAAATACATGTTTCTATGTCAGCTGCATCACAACTTGTTTCTGAGGGCATATTCATTGGGTTCGGGGCTTCGATCAGTAGTGGATTGATTTACGTAATTTAGGCGTTGGTCGCTTTGATGTGGGACTGACTACACGCTGGACACCCAACCTTAAAACACCTTGTAGGTGAGGCAGGGGTATGATACTCAACCTGCTCCGGAATTCGGACGCATGTAGCCAGAACGGTGAAGACAGCGGTGCCCAACACTCAATGTCGGAGCCAAATTTTCCATTGTGGGCAGGCCCAAACCAACGGAATTTGGAACAAGGAGGCGATACATAACAGTCTGTGATGATACCCAGCCGAGAAGGAGTGAGGGGAACAAAACGTGTCACGAATACTGTGCACCGTGGAATAAAGCGAAAAAGTACGTGTACCTAGAAATATATATGCAGATAGTAGGCAACAAAAGGTCACAGCAATTTAAAAGCACGCACCTAGGGAGAGTGCGTTCCACAGATCTAGCTTTTAGCCTGGANNCCGTGTGAAATTGGTTGAGAAAGTGCACACTGTTACCTGGTGAGTATTTGCCACAGGGTTAAGCCAATTGAGTCGAGCCGAAAAGAGATCAGTGGGAGATAAAGCAAGCAATAATACGTCAAAGTAATTTTACAAGCATATGCCTACAGAGAGTTTGCTCCACAGATCTAGCTTTGAGGCTGGATCCGTGTACTGATATGAAATTTGTTGAGAAAGTGGACACCATATTTTAGTGCACTAATAGAGCCTCAAAACGCTATCAGTGGAACATTAATCTTATCAGTCAATACGTTATCACGTATAGTCACCCAACTCTCCTCTCATGGTAACCCTACACATAACACTCCCAATCTGTTCTCCCAATATAGCGTGACACATGCCAAGTTACTGTGCACACATTTTATTCACGACTTATTTTTCGTTATACTGATCGAACGTTCGAAGCTTCGAAATGATTAATGATACCCGGATTCTTATTTCAAACGTTTGGCCTTACCTTTTTCTATATCCATTGACCTTTTATATGAATACCTTCATGCATTACCCTACTCTCCTTATTCTTCCGTGATACGTAATTTCCCACTCCCTTTTCAGCTGGGTATTTCCCAGAACTATTGATTATTGCCTTTTTGTTCCAGATTCCGTTGGCTTGGGCCTGACGAAGGCTTGTGGTCTACACCCACAATGGACAATTTGGCTCCGGCAATGGGTGTTGGGCACGGCTCTCCACCGTTCTGGCTACATGCGTCCGCGTTCCGGAGCAGGTTGAGTATTACACCCCTGCCTCACTTACAAGGTTTTTTAAGGTTAGGTGTCTAGCGAGGGGTCGGCCCCACATCAAAGCGACCAACGCCTAAATAACCTAAATCAATCCATGATCGAAACCCGAAGCCCATGAATGCGTCCTCAGAAGCGAGCATTGCTGCAGCATGCAAAGAAACATGTACTTTGACAAATGTATTTACTCGCTGTAGCGAGTACATGTACTGTTCATTTCTTTTCATTACTCTCCGTGTGTCTTCATCTTTCCTCGTCCACTATTTAAGACCAACTTTCCCTAGTTTCTCCCACGAATGCTGCACGTCAAAACCTCTCAAAATATATCGTCTTCTATTTGTCCAATTTTCACTGACATGCTTATATAGTGCATTTCTCCATCATCCTCATTTAAATTTGTGACATCTTCCGTTTTGTGTCCCGATTTCCACTGCAGTTCAATTCAGTTTGCAGTTTTCGTTCCCGCTAGCATCGTATCATATCTTATCATATGACCCTCCATATACCTTGTTGTTGTACATGTGACTACTTTGAACTTACGATCATGCTTTTGGCGTGCTTAACCGGCTTCATGATATATATATATATTAATAATTATCATTCGAGAAGTGGTGCCTGATTTTCAGTCAGCTTCTTGTCCGCTTCAGAGTGTATGGATGCAGACGGAGACCTATATCTTCCCTCAGGCGGAACGTGTGACCCATCGGCGAACTGTTAATGTTCCAAAATATTTTGAACATCTTTATCACATCTCCTCGTAGTTTGCATCTTCCGATGGAGGAGAGGTTTAGTGCTAAGAGCTTTTCTCTGCAACTCAGCTGCCCCATTCCCCATACCATTCTGGTAAAGAACTTTTGGACTTCTTCCAGCCTCCGGATATTCTTGCGGAGAATCGGGGCCCACGCTTGAACACAGTATTCAAAGGGTGGTCGGACGAAGGCTGCACAGAACTGGATGAAGACTACGGCGCTTTTGTCCTTTATGGCTGTTTTAAGACCGAATAATGCTTTAGGGACCAATAAAGCGGCTGCATTGCATGCTTCAGATGATGTGAACTTGCATGTTAATCTAAACTCTAGGTCTGTCGTATTGCTCTTCGACGGTAGGGGTTCCGGACTACCAAGGGGGTTAGTGACGAAGATTGAAGGACATGCAATGCCAGAAAGTATGCGGCTCTCTAGCGCGTTGACCTATAGATCTCATTTGGCTGAAAATTTGCATATTTCGTGGATGACAGCTTGGTTGGCGTCTAGTTGGCTACTGTTTCCCACCAAATTACCGTCGTTAGTATAGAGGAAACAGGAATTTTCAAGACTCTCGGTGATATCGTTTTCGAAGATGAGAAGAATTAGAGGCGCAAGTATGCAACCTTGGGACAGTCCGCTGGTAGGGAACCAGTGTCCAAGTAAGCCTCTCGGAATATGACGGTGGATGAACGACCGAATAGGCGGTTGTCTATCCAGGCGCATATGGCCTTGGATATTTCTGCTTTTCTAAGTTTGAACCTCAACAGTCAATGGTTCACGGAGTCAAACGTTTTTTGGAAATATAGATAGAAAACTTTGACCTATTCAGTTCCGTTCAGTTTGCACAGGATGATGTGTGGCCCGGGCCAATCGTGCGTCCAGACAAGTGTGTTGTTGGCTGATCTTGTGGCTTTCAACACTACGAGTCAAGAGCTTTTGTCTGGAAGACAGAATGTGAGGTGCGGTATCACTTCCTAGGCAATGGCGCTCAAGACTAATAGGTACTTACCTTTAAACTGTTTCACTGAATGCAGAAGCTCAACAGTCATCTAAGGCTCTCTTAAAGGCTATGACATTCGAGCAACTTACAACATCCTCGGGTAGACTATTCCAGTAAGGTATTACGCGACTTGTAAAGAACTTGGTTCGGATGTTCAACCTTACAGGACTACGTTGCAGCTTTAAACTATGCCACCTAGCACTACTTGCAGGGATAAATTTGGAACATATCACCGTTTATGATCTTAAATCTATGGGGTTCCTCCTACTTCTCCTTCTTGCCAGCGAGAACCGATTTAGATCCTCTCTGTCCCCCCCCTCCATCATCCTTGTAGCAAGACTTTGCACTCTTTATAAACATTCGATGTTTTTCCGAAAGCAGGATGCCCATGCCTGAACACAATATTCCAAGTGTGACCTAACTATGGCCTTGTGCAAAGGACGAGAACCTCGGGTTTCCTACACGTGATCGTGGATGTAGATGAGAGAGTTCCCTTCGAGCTATGTTGGCTGCCCTCTGGCATTGCTGTGAGGGTTTGAAGTCGTATGGTATAATGACTCCCAGGTCCTTAACATCCCTTGCTCCCTTAAGGTGGGTTTCATTCTGGTTGTTAAATTCAACTTCTGTTGTGAGCAGCTGACATTTGGCTAGGTTGAGAAGATCCCACTTTTCGAACCACCGTATAACCGCCTTCAGGTCCTGATATACATTCGCTCCACCTTGAAGTCATCCGCAAACATGAAGCACGGGTTGTTGATTTCCTGTGGCAGATCATTGAGGAACATCAGGAATAGCAGTGGACCTAGCACAGAACCCTGAGGGCCACCGCTAGTCATGTTTGCCGGCACCGATAAGTACGTAACAACCTTGACCTGGAAGGTGCGAGTTGTTATAAAGCAGTTTACCCACTCTATAACTTTCCCCCTATTCCTAGGAATTGCATTTTTGGATCAACCCCTGATGAATTACGGAGTCGAAGGCTTTACTATAGTCCAAGTGACAGACCTCAACATTCTGTCCTTCGTCTAAGGGTCGTAACACTTCTTAAAAATACTAGCAAATTCGATAGGCACGATTTCCACGTAATAAAGCCATGTTGAACTGGAGTGAGTAGCTCATGCTGTACTAGGTACGCGGCCATATGCTTACGTATAATGCTTTCTAGGCATTTGCATAGGACCGACGTCAGACTTACTGGTCTGTAGTTTTCGGCCTTTTGCTTTGATCTAGATTTATGCAGAGCAACTACCGACGCTCTTTCCCATTCTCCCGGTATCTCGCTTTTATCTAGAGATGCCTGACAGCTTTTTCAGAGGCCCTTGGAGTATCCCCGTTAGAGGTTTAACAAAAACGGGATGAATGCCATCCGGTACCGCTCCTCTGAACTTGTTTAGAGAAGCTAATTCATGTAGGACGTCGTCTGGTGAGCTATTTTGCTCAAATTTGATGTCACACAGGGATACTCGAACTTATCTGTCATATCTTACGGTACCGGCTGTCGATACACTAGCTTAAAGAAAGCCCGAGGGGCATTTGCTTTGTCTTCCTCACTCATGGCAAGACATCAGTTGCTAGACAGTGACTGGAATCAGCTTGAAGCTTTTGGAGGAGCAACCTTCCTACTGAAGCAAGAATCTGGAAGCTTGGCTGGTGACCACCTTTTCCGTCCTGTGATACCTCACCTGATCTTCGCAACATTGCTTAAGGATATAAACATAACGTCCGTCTCGTGGTCTCAGGTCTGGTCAGGTTGCGCAGGACTGAATATGGCCACGGCAAATCAAGCGTCCAGAATTCCTTCAAAGGTTTGCTCACTACTTGGGCACCCAGCTCTGCTGAAATAAGAATGAGAAACAAGATCTCATCTCACCGAGTTGGTGAGTGAATTGTTAGACGTGAGAGTTCCATTACGTGCACCAATGAAAAAGGGAAATAGCATCCTAAACATTCGGCACACTTACACTCGTCTACACTGCCAGAGATGGGAATAGTTCCACCCATCGCTTATCAAGTGCAGTCTTAAAGGCCTGCACTGTTTGAAAGTCGACTATTTCCTTTGGAAGCCGGTTCCAACTATCGACTATCCTATTGCTGCTTCCGCACGTTTAGTCGACACCTCTGCTTCATGAGCTCGAACTCATGCCCCCTAGTGCCGTGTTGTGGAGCTAATGTGAAGAGACTGTCCGCTCCTATCCCCGATATTCCCTTCATGATTTTGAAGGTTTCCATCAGGTCCCTCGCAGTCTCCTTTTTTCTAATGAGAAAAGCCCTGGAGCCTCTAGTCTTTCATCACTTTCACTTTGGCCTTCAACCTTTCTGAACTTTCTCTAAACAGGCAGAATCCTTCTTGAATAAGGGTGACCAAGCCTGTACACAATACTCTAGATGTGGCCTTACTATGGCTTTGTAAATGGAAATGGAGACTTCCGGTAGTCTGCATGATACCCTTTCGCGCTGCTACTGCACACTGGTCAGACCACTTAAAATTGTTCGATACTACTACCCCCAAGTCCTTAACCCTAGTAGCGGGTTCGATAGCAAACTGGTGCTCTTCTGAGTGAGCTTCCAGTCCGTCAAATTCCCCTGTGAGCGCATGACTCTTCGTTGCGTTGAGACTTAGGTCTCATTCCTTTGTCCATTTAGCTACTCGCTCTAAATCCCGCTCCAGATCACTTCTCCTGTTCGAACCAACCACTTTGACGTCATCTGCAAAAATGTAGCACTATGAGGTCAGTGTTTGGCAAGTCGTTTATGTAGAGAAGGAATAGAAGCGGTCCTAGTAC
>UZAN01044137.1:12669-22904 GCA_900618425.1 Echinostoma caproni
TAAACTGAAGATATCATTCGAACCCTAAGGGCCCGTTTGCCCCGGTTTACTCACAAACATAATGCACAACTTTTGTGCTGAAAACAGTTTGAAATCATTCATTTCCATAGACATTTTGGATAGGAGATTTTGATTTGAATGCACTCGAGCTTTTAATCTCGCTGGTATCAAGTATTATGCCTATGAGGACAAAACTAACCCCAAAATTTCCAAACTTGTTACTACGTAAAAATCTTATTTAAGTGGAGTAATTTTCCAATGCCATCCAAATGAAAATAAAGTAGTGTTGGTGGTGGTGGTGGCAAACGCCAGTTCAAGCAGAATGCAAAATAGCATAACCTGGCATCAGTTCAGCTGAGAGCATTTTAAAATCTATTCAAATCAATTGCGATTTGTAAAAACCTTAAACACACTCACCTTCGCCACAAATGACACCGGTTTTCCGCGACTTGCTTTGCGCGAACTAAGTCAGCAGCTTACCACTCTGTAGGTTTGGGCATCATCGATTGAGCTGCTCTACGAGTTTCTGTGTGTGTGTGTGTGTGTGTGTGTGAACATAAGCGCTGTGTTATTGGCATACAACGAAGTCGCATTTTTGGACTTTCTATTCATGCCGCCGATTTTCGAGTATATTCAATCTAGTGCATCACATGACACCACCGTGTCTTCAATATTGACCGACTGCAATGAGGCAGCTGTGTGCATACTTAAGAACGACAAGACATTTTCTATCATACATCAAGTTCAAAATACTGGAAAAACTAGAGTTGCTGCAAGATCACTGAATTCTCCCAAATCAAGAAAAGGTATTACTCACTGAATCCAGGAAATATGAAGTTACTCTCCGGTAAAGACAAAGCAGAACCCTCAAGATAATATTTTCAATTAGGAAGGAATTCTATCCGTTCATTTAATTTATTATTGAAAACCAATTGACAATGATAATAGGAAGTGAGAGCACATCACGTAATCAACCACCAGAGATTTGCTTGGATGGTTTCGTTTTATCGATGCGCTACAAAGCACAACTTACCTTTACATGCTAGTTGTAATCATCCCATTGGGTTAATCTCACCACCAGCCTAAACTTTGAAGCGAAGGCTTAGCGTTCCAAACCTGATTACATCACGTATCATCTGTTTTAACTCAATTCAAACCGTTTAGTGAAAAGATTGTTTGAGCAGAAATGTGCAAAACTAATGTCATTAACTCATCAACTAAGATTAGTACCATTTGAGATCAACGACAAGACCACAGTGTAAACAAATGACATTTACGGTTGAATGCGCGGAATGTAAATGCAAACAGACTTAAAGTTGGTTCAGAATAAGCATATATGTTTTGGGTGCAACGTGAACAAACGGAGATAGATTAGGTGATTGAAAGTGGGACTGACTGGGATAGAGATGTAACCGAGGGTTAATCAGAATATTTGATCATTGTCACAGACAAACGTTTTAGCAATTGTGTGTAATGGCTAGGCAGAAAACCGACCTGGGGCATAATGGATTTGCCTAGAAACAATCAGTGAACTAACAGGGGAAGATCAGCAATCAGTGTAGATTTATCGATATTTTTTGTATTGATTACATCTACTGTTTTATTCTGGAACAAAGTGCATACTCGAGGTACTATTTATTTTACAGAATTCCGCCATTGCTTAATTCTGAGTAGAAGATAAAACGTTCAGTGCGCCACCATTCGCATTCGGAACAATTTTATTTTACATCAGCTGATACCGAGGCCAAACAAATTAAAATGCAGTCCATTTAGGCGGATTTCAAGAACAAAACTAATGGCTGGAAATATTAATGATTAGAAAATAACAGTTATTTGTGTTGAACCATGCCAACATTGAATAAATTTGTGAATCATTTTCACTGAATGTCCCGGCCTAATCGTTCTCACCTTGAATATAAGCCATCTCAAAAATGGAACAATAGAGCTAAGCATTCCAAACATGTTAAATCAACCATTTTGTCAATAGTTGACTTTATGTGCTCCCAGACGCTTACGAGGCGAACTCCGCAAGAGAGATTCCGTTTGTGCCGTGAGGAAATGAAGTCCAAAACGGTGTCCATTGACACGGTAGCGTTTTAGTTTGTAACTAAGACTTCATGATGTCAACAGGATACGGCGATTGTGATGATTCGTAAGGGTAATGGAGGATTTGATTCAGTTCCAAAGGGAAATACGCCGTGTATATAGCAAATAAAGCGTGAACTGAAAACTTAGGAAGCACAGGACAGCTGTTTCGACTTGGTTCGGTTTCATCACCTAGTGCCGAGATGAGCGAGGTCCGCGGCCTGCAACAAGCTCGCAAAGATCGGTCATGTTATATGGTGCAAATGGAAAATGAAAAAAATGTCTAATCAGCTGTCCGATGGTAGATTCGGTAGCATGCATGCGTTCTGCCTGTGAGGTCCCGGGTTCTAAACCCAGTTGGGTGGATGAATTCGCAATGCTGATGAAAACCAACTAGGTAAAACAACTGTCCAGTGCTTCCTGGTTTCAGTTCACGCTTCGTTTACTGTAAACACATTTAATTTCTCCTGTGACGGTAAAATTATTCATTTCTTTTATGATAAAACAAAGAGGGCGGTTTCGGTTATTCTTTTCGCTGTATTTGAATTTTCATTCATCAATTATATATGACAACATTGTAGAGTGAATCAAGTTATGAGGAATACTGGACGAAAAATTTTTTCGAAGCCTGCGCTTTCTTTATTCCCCTCTTAGTGAACACAATCTCTGAACTAGTCGAATTGCAACTTTTTACGAACTGCAGCTTTCCGTGACTATCCCTTTTCAACATCCAGTGAATCCGTTGTAACTTCAAGTGAATCAAACCAATCGCACCCAATTGGAAATCTCACAAGATAATCGGTGTTCTGGCCATCGAATGTCACCGATTGGACCAGGTCTATCTAAACCCTGTCCAGTCCGAATGAAGCAACTTCTCGGTAAGGAAACACTAGTACTTTTTCAGTGGGTTCCCGAGCGAGGATCAATGTTTCCGTGTGTGAGGTGGGCTGTTCTGGTGATTCACTAGGCTGGAAACACATTGTTAAGAAAAACATTCAGCTGCGACTGGCTTCTGAGGGACCGCGCTTGGAGAAAGTAAAAACGACTTCCGAATGCATGCACCTGGAACACTTACCGACTGCTGCGAAACCACTGCACCAAGTTGGAGCGCAAAGATAAACTAATCCATCAAGAATCTCTAGCACAAAGACTTATTTCGAACCTCAAGTTTTTGTACAAACATGTTAACTATGCTCAAAAAGTTACACCTGGAATTCTCGGGCCCTCTAGAAGAGCCACTGCCACTGAAATGGAAGTCACTGATAGGCTGAAGAACCAGTATGCCCAATTTTTTGCTGCGTCAACTAATGAACGGTTGTACCTCCCTTCCTGGTTGCATCGGATTCCACATCCTTAACTAATCAACGTATCATTCACTACCGAAAACGTTAAAGCGAAGCTATTGGCTTTGAGGAAGAATTCATCGCCAGGAGCAAACAGTATTCACCCCCAAACCCTTATCTGCTTGTCAAATTAAATAACCGAGCCACTAGCCTTCCTGTTCCAGAGAATGCTTGATCACACTGCAATCCCACCGTCGTTGAAGCAGGGAGTAATTTCACCCATTTACAAAGGCGCTTGCCGTAGCGATCCCGCTGACTACGGCCCTGTAATCCTCTTTGCAGTGCTGTCCAAAGCTATGGAGTACATCGTACCAGATTCCCTGATGGAAGAACTAGAGAAGGACGTTTTGTCATCACATCAATACGGATTCCGATAGAGTCGATTCTGCGCTACTAATTTGCTGATCGCACGAGAAGAATGAACAAAAGCAGTTTATGACGGCGACGCGGTAGACGTTATTTATCTGGACTTCTCAAAAGCGTTCACTCGGGTGAATCATGGCATTCTACTGCGGAAACTCTAAAATCACGGTATTCGGGGTCTCGTGCTTAGTTGGATCGAAGCATGTCTACGACATCAGACCGTATTGGTTCGCGTTTCTGATTCGTTTTCCGGTCCTATGGACGTTACCCGTGGGATTCCTCAAGAATCTGTGCTTGGCCCGCGATCTTTCCTACAATTCATAAACGACCTACCGAAGGCACTGGAAACAATATCATTAATTTCTGTAGATGACGCCAAAATTTGGAATACATTAACACAACCAGCGGGCTCACTGGCACTCCAGGAAATGTTGAAAGCAGCTCATCTGTGGTCCCTTAAGAACGATATTTAATTCAGTGTGCCAAAGTGTAAGGTTCTATCTCTACAACACAGGAGGCGATTTTCGTATTTCCTCGGAAAGGGAAAGCTGCTACCCGCCGAAAGTAAGAAGGACCTGGGCATCAGCATTAAAAAATAAGCTGCTCACTAAACTGCACCAAACTGTCCAAAGCAGCTGTAAAGAATGTTGGTTTGCTTAAGTGGGTCTTTTGCCGGTTTGAATCAGCGTTTTTCTCCCGTCTACTATCCGCATACATTTGCCCAATTACAGAGTATGCTATTCAGGCATGGAATCCATGGCTACAACGTGATTGTAAAATGCAGGAGAGTCCACAAAGGATGGCCACCAAAATGGTCGGGGGGTTGAATCGGTGTTTATACGCAGAGACATTGAAGTAACTGGGGTTATATTCCAATTACTACCGGCGCACCGGAGGAGATATAATTATGGTATACCAAATATTGCAAAACCCAAGCCATCCGCATCGCACGCTTCTGAAGTTATCACCCGACGTTCTTAGAGGATATCCATTCAAACTAGTGGTCTCAAAATGCCGCTTGGAATGCCGGCCTCAGTCCTTTGCAGTCAGAGTGTGTTCGAGCGGGAACTCTATCCCATTCTACGTCGTCTGTGCTCCAAGCATTGAATGTTTCAAACGTAGATTCGATGAAACATTAGTACACCTTACATTTTAACATAAGTGAAGCTGCGTGCAGCAGTGGAAGAAGCAAGTATCGCGTGCCAATTTACACAAGGAATTGTATTCATCATTGTTTTTTAACCACCACGCTAACGTATGGGGCGATGAAAGCATGAGCTTCTAAGTTATTCCCATAATAAATCTTTGATCTTTATTCGGGTGAAGTACTGTTACTTATTTCATCATTGTTACTATTGTGAAGTATCCTGTCAAATGTGCATTTCAATGTCAGAAATACGTAAGCAATCGCATTCGACTCATATGAATCGGTTTTAATCGAGAGAATCTCGGCCTCGAAGGAATTTATTCATTGGGTTATTGTGGGCTTAAACTGATTCCATTTATGCCATGAATCATGCTCACATTCACGTCTGGGCATGGTGACCGACTTATCAATCCATCTTGACGTGATTCGCTTCCTTACCCGACCGACAGAGGTCAATTAGCTCCGGGTTCGTTCATTCATATCTATGACGCACACTCGATCAACAATGACCAACATTTCAACATCCAGTGAATCCGTTGTAACTTCAAGTGAATCAAACCAATCGCACCCAATTGGAAATCTCACAAGATAATCGGTGTTCTGGCCATCGAATGTCACCGATTGGACCAGGTCTATCTAAACCCTGTCCAGTCCGAATGAAGCAACTTCTCGGTAAGGAAACACTAGTACTTTTTCAGTGGGTTCATGAATGTTTCCGTGGTGTGAGGTGGGTCAATTCTCCCCCCCTCCTATCCACCCACCAACACACTTTTTCCACTCGGGATCGTCTTGTTGGTGATCGTTGATCGAGTGTGCGTCATAGATATGAATGAACGAACCCGGAGCTAATTGACCTCTGTCGGTCGGGTAAGGAAGCGAATCACGTCAAGATGGATCGATAAGTCGGTCACCATGCCCAGACGTGAATGTGAGCATGATTCTTGGCATAAATGGAATCAGTTTAAGCCCACAATAACCCAATGAATAAATTCCTTCGAGGCCGAGATTCTCTCGATTAAAACCGATTCATATGAGTCGAATGCGATTGCTTACGTATTTCTGACGTTGAAATGCACATTTGACAGGATACTTCACAATAGTAACAATGGTGAATTAAGTAACAGTATATCACCTGAATAGTAAGATCGAATTGGAAACTATTGACTAGCTTAAATAAATCATATTTTCCTGTCGTTCGCTGGCTGAATAACACAATCAATCCACAATGTCAATGGCAACAATCTGTTACCTGCGGCTTCTCCCTTCGCTACTGAGCTTCATTGCAAATGTTTTATCTTTATTATATCATTGCTCAACCCATCGCATCTTTTCACAAACTGGTTATATTTGTGCGATCTTAATAGTTTATCGAATGAGACTGGTGCTGATATGAATGAACTGCATTTATCCACGATCCCAAAAGCGATGGTAATTCTGTAGTAGTGTTCCTTGGGGTATTAAGTAGAGGTCAGTAAAACATTCTACCCGCGTTTGTCTTAATACTGAATGTACAATTGGAGAAATGGTTCAGTGGCACCGCGGATACCACTTTGCAGTATACTTCCCTTATGCGTTACCAAGAAAGATTGTGTAAACGAGTTGACTATCATTAAGTTGGAGAGCAGTGATATTTTTTCTACTCTAAACTGAGCTGGGCGGTATTGTAGACATTTCATACTATTACTCAACTTCTCTGTAGTCACTGGCGTCTTCCGGCTTATATTCATTCCGCTCTGAACCAGCCCGAATTGTATAAAATAGTGCTTCTTTTACAGATATGTGTCGGTTTTTAATTTAGCGGATTAAGACGGTTGATTTGTTCGTACGATTACCGAAAACTCAAATTTCAGTCAAACCAAATATATTTTGTCATCTTTCGCTTAGTCAATCTTGCAGTGATTATTAACTGTGAGATGTTTTTAACCAACAGCAAAGGACAAAACAAAGCGATCGGTTTTCCGCACCATATCTTCAATGGCAGCTGAATTGTTTTCTCAACAATGTGTTTCCAGGCTAGTGAATCACCTGGTATGGTACGAACAGAAACTTTGCTGTTACCATGACCATGAAAGTGATTGCCCGTATGTGACACCTTTTACATTCTCTTCATTTCCACATTGACTATCTTTTGCTGATATTTTTACAGTTGTTTTATTCATTCTTGTCCAACATTCTCCATATCACGTCCACTTCACGCATGTTACCTGGCTTTGCCGTATCTATCCTGATCCAACAGCTTGTTGTCCACTGCACATTTTGCACACACATCCATTCACCAATAGCTTCAGGGAATAAAACGCGGTGTGGCTGATGAGCATACGCAAAACGTACCCTAGCCAGCGAAGTCTAGCAGTCTGAATTCGATGAGCTAGCAGATTTATCCCAGATAAACAACCAAAAGCATGACAGCTTGCCCTCAGAATACTCGTCCGCTCCATCCCGCTCGGGTTAAACTAGGTAAACACCGATAATCGAAATACGTCGGCGAAAAAATGGAATGGCGAAATGGGGTACTCGTGAAGAACGCCATTGCTGGTGATGAACCGCCTAATTAGTTAATTGTAGTCCCTTACTCAACTTAAGGTGAGTATAGCGACCTCAGTAAGTTGGTTTACTTCTGGGGAATTCCGTTAGGAAGAAGCGAACACATTTGGACTTCGCGGTAAATTTAGTCGAAGGCTTCTTTGAGGTCAGTGCTATCCGATTACAATCAAAAGTGCTCATCAAATAGCAGAGGCGACGAACTAAGTGTATAATGAAGAAAAGAGGAAATTTAATATAACGATGTGTATTTAGGCATTTTTCTCTTTACTTACACACCTCTGGTCGGATTACGGTCTATGATGAACTAAGAAGGCGGTTGGTCGCCGACAGCGGCGTTCATCAGGGTTGCTCTCTTNNNNCTCTCTTCCGTCGTTCCTGATCAACTTCGTCGTAGACCAATTTACGACTGATGTTACTGCGCTTCTGCCATGTGACTTGCGTTTCATTTTATAAAGTTCAAATAATCTACGGCAAAAGTTTGCAAACAGCGGTGATTTTCTGTTTTTTTCTAGTTATTGGATGTATCAGGCGTTCCTTTCAAAACATGCATTCAGTGTAAAGAGACCTCAACAAGTTAAAGTATTTCTGTGAAAGATTGTAAATTATTTCACTGTATCCTTGTGCCATTGTTAAGCATCTTCTCAAGCGTGCGTTTCAATGTAAGAAATATGTAGGAAATTGCATTTGACTCAAAGGAATCCCTGTTAGTTGAAGAAATCACTGGCCGAATGAAACTTACTCATTAGGATACTGAGGGCCTAGACTGAATCCACTCATGCAACTTTTCAACCATGGGATAGACCCACCTGGCTAATTGAGGTGTGGAATACAATATTTATTACCAAAATGCAGCTTCGAATACTGAGGTTCCTTCAAACTTGCGTTACTCGAAGGTGGTAAATAGATTGTGTCACGGGATACTTAGTTTTCATAAAAGTATCAGGTAAGTAAACTCGTCTACCATTAACGATCATATTTTGAACAAGTAACCGAAATTACCAATCTTCCTCCTTCGCGTAGCAACTATAACACTCTAGCTTAATAACCTACGGACTATTATTGCCAACATAAACCTTTTTGACTATTGTATTGTTTCTAGTCCATTATTTTTCTACAGACAAACTGTTGCGTTATCCCACTTATTAGATCGTATCACTGGATGTTCATAAAGCATGACCTAATAGGTCAGACTGCTCATTCAGATAAGGAATCCACACTTTCTTGTTTTCATCTAAACAATCTGCACGATAAATCTGTCGAATTAATTTGATCTCATTATGGTGGTAACCGTATGAACGATTGTCGTGCTTTACGAACACCCGCTGATACGATCTAGCAACTGGGATGACGTAAAACCTAACCTGTGTTAAAATAATGGATTGGAAAAAACCAAACAATGAAAGGGGTTTGTATTGGCAACAATAGTCTGTTCGATTATAATTAGTCAACTGTGTTATAGTTGCCATAAGTTAGAGGGGCATTGCCAAGTTCGGATTGTTGTTCAGAATACGATAATCATTGGTGCATTAGTTTACCTACTTGATATAAATATCCTATGAATTACCGCTTGACATTTACATCTTATTCTCATGCTGTGGCATCCTGCAATGGATGCTAAGTGAAGTATACTACGAGCGTACGATAATGGTGATGACTGATTGATGGTTGCTGCATCACTTGGTATGAAGAGAAGGACAGCGATGACATGGATAAGAAGACATCAAGAAGAACCGTCAGAATTCACCCATGCAGGAAAACGGTTCAAGAAATTATCAAATCACCATGTAGAAGAACTCCTTCCGTGGAGTGAAGAGAATCCGACTGCAACACTGTGGTTTCGACGGATGAAACTCAAGGCTGAATAAAATAAAGAAGTTTCCATTACAATTATCAGCAACTATTTAGATGGGAAACTGATTACAACCAAAAAGATTCATCAAATACCAGTAACGATGAACTTACTGGATAATAAAGAGAAGAGGAAAAGGTAATGTAACCACCTGTTTTTGAGTCATTTCTTCCTAGATATGTTCAACACCTGCAATGGTACTAGGCACTTGGACAGGAAATTATCTGGATTGATGAAACCAACTTCAGCCTACATTGTTCAAGAAATTATGGGTGTGCACCAAGAGGTCAAAGGTGTCGAATTCCAGTGGTCCTATCAAGAGGAAGAAATCTGCACATCATAGGTGCTATGAATGCGGATAGTTTCGTGAATTATACTCTGAAAAGAGGATCTTACAACTCCGTATTGTGTCTGCAATGGTTACAAACGCTAGTTGATCAGTTATTGCAAGAAGAGCACAGATCATGTGTAATTGTGTGACAACGTACCCTATCATTCTAAACAGGAAAAAGTCGTTGCCGGAGGAAGAATGAGCACTCTCAGACTTACTCCATATTCTCCAGCGCTCAAACCGATCGAAATGATATGGAGCATTACGAAAAATTACAGCAAAACGAAGCTCCGAAATCAGCATGCCAAGATTATGACGGGTTAACCCGACGGACAATTGTGCCAAAAGGACGGGAGGATAGTATGTGTGGAAAGCATTGCTAGTGATGCCAAGTCTCAGATCATGAAGGATCATTATCAACATGCAACTAACGATGTTCATGTACACGATCCGACAGCTATCAAAACTCTTGATTTTCAATACATTTGATCTCTGTCTAATTACTGAACATTTTTTGAATGGGAGATGTCAGTCGGAAAGTTCTATCATCATTGGAGTCGATAGACCGGGTGC
>UZAN01044137.1:22916-34382 GCA_900618425.1 Echinostoma caproni
CGTAGACTTTAGAGCACATTTCCAATTACACTGCCCTGGTTACCCACCTTGAGTTTGTCGATAATTTAATACAGAACCACTGCCTCGGTAGGCACGTGGTGATTAAAGAAACATCGAGGGGGGAGTTCATGCATCGTTAAAACCGAACGATTACGTGAAAACAGTAGACTAGGTTGGGCAGGTCGACATTTTACTGATCGTTGGGGTGTAAATGGTACAAGGTAACAACCGTTAGGGTAGATTCCAGTTTGGTGAAAATGATCGGATTTGAGGGGAGAAACTAACTGCAGTAGTAACATCCATCATCTTATGCATGCTAAGTATCTTGTCAAGTGTGTATTTCAATACCAGAAATTGCATTCTATTCAAAGGAATCGGTTTTAATCGAGAGAATCTCGGCCTCGAAGGAATTTATTCATTGGGTTATTGTGGGCTTAAACTGATTCCATTTATGCCAAGAATCATGCTCACATTCACGTCTGGGCATGGTGACCGACTTATCGATCCATCTTGACGTGATTCGCTTCCTTACCCGACCGACAGAGGTCAATTAGCTCCGGGTTCGTTCATTCATATCTATGACGCACACTCGATCAACAATGACCAACATAACGTTCTCGAGTGGTACAGATGTGTGTAGGGGGAGAACGGCCCACCCCCCCCCAAGGAACATTCGACCTTGCTCGGTAGCTCACTAACAAAGTACATTTTTTGTTTACGTCCAAGTGAGTTCATTCGGACAGGACAGGGTTTAGACAGACTCAGTCCAATGGGTGACATATGACGGCCGAAACACTAATAATATTGTGAGGCCTCCAATAGAGTGCGATTGGTTTGAAGTTACTTGAAGTTACAACGGAATCACTTGAAGTTGAAAAGGTCTAGACGTTTTGTTTTACGGTTGTTTTGTAGTTTCCCCGGGGTTTAGAATTTTTCGAAACCCCCCTCTCACGAAGACCTGGTAATCCTTAGTGCGTCCTAGCTGTGCAGTAGGAGTCTTTGCTAGAACGCGTCTACGAGTTGGTTCAACACCCCAGGCAGGGTTTTGTGTACTTCATCCTGGCAGCGCTATGGGCATCAGAAACTCCAATTGTGTCCAGCAAAATCAGCTTTCTTCGGCTTATCACGGATTGGTGGCAGCGGCGGACCTGGTCCTGCTTGTACAATGATTGCTTGGTTCATTTGGGACACACTAAGTGAGTACCATTGAAGATGACATCCGAATATCAAACCACATAAAATTCAGACCCTCTAGATACGTTGAACACATTATCGTAAAACCTAAACTGAAAAATCGATTTGAATCTACTTGACTGGGAGTTCCCCTGACACGCGAAATCTTCCGTTAGTTTTTGCGTCATTATAGAGTAGGCATTGAAATATTTCGACCATTTGAACACCATTATTTTGGACAATGGTAGACTCGAAGTGAACCAGAAAGCGTGTATTTATGTGATAGAATGTCGATTTAACCTGTTGTCTCCAATTTTGTTATTTTGCTATTCAGTTATTTTCTTTAATATCATTATGATCCCTGGATGTGAGGGCATGACACACTTAAGTGGATGTAGAACTCGGGTTGGTTGATATAATGACTAGCAGATGAAGATAGTAAATTTGATCGGCAAATCAGCGAGATGGGTCAAAAACCAATTGTGTTTGTTGAGTTCATTTATCGACAAAAATGAATAAGACAATTTAAGAAAATTGTGTTGAATGCTGCTCATGAAAGGATAAATGACAAAACATTGCACTGCACCAATAGTGAAATTTAAAGTCCACTACTCTGTTCCCCGGATGGGATGTGACGTTCAATTATCCACGGCTTCAACTGTGTGTAGATTGTCTGAGAATGCACGCTGTTGTAACTTGATACGAACAAAATAATCACCTTAGAACCCACAGCATTTGGGTTTATGCACTGGCTCACTGCACATCTCGCATGTTTTTCTCTTATTCACACGAACGATAAATTGAAAAAATGCAAATTTTTCAATCTTCTCTCTTGAAAAAAATATCTATGTTTATGGGACAAAAGTGAAAGAAACGTACGGTATAAAGCTATTGTTTTCATCTTCCATATGAATTTGATTTTTGACAAGCAATAGTGAACGCTTCAGATGTATTCCGTTGTGATTTACATACATCCTTAGCAGCCCAGTTGAACTGAAGAAAACATTTAAAGAAAACATTCTTTTAAGAACGAAACTTTTTGTTTTATATTTGTTTGACGGTGTCTAAAACGAACTGATAGCGTGGGAGTGAGAAGACTCTTTGGCGAAGTTTGATTTTGTGAACCTCTTAAAGACTCACGCTTCGTCTGTCTTCGAGTACTTGCTCAATTCAGTTGTTCAATGGTAAAAAAATGATATACAGTTTTGGGTATAGAGCATGACATGTGATAATTTTATTTCATGATTTTTTGCCATTTATGAGAAGCTAAGCTTTTGCTACCAACGTGCGGTCGTGTGGCCTTGATCTCATAATTTGCGCCTGAGCTTACATTTTACTTTAGTTTGCCAATGCGATATTTCTGTTTATTTTTAAATATGTGCCACATAACTCGACGGTGGTAGCACTTAAGCTTTTCCAGATAAGAATAAAACAGATTACAGAAATAGAACACCGTTGAGGGACATTTACTGTACGTTTACCAACAGTGGACGTTACCACCAGTTTTGAAGCTCATTAGCAGTTTATAAAAATAGATGTTCATTGATACATTGTTTTACAATTGGGTATCATCAAAATAGAATGATCAAAAAGGAAACAGTTATAGCGCGAAAAATGTCCAGTTCACTCTCAGCTAAAAAATCCAAATAATCCAATAATAACAGAGAGACAGGAGCTAATTTTTATGTATTTGAGCTCAAAAGTAGCGATCTAATGAGTAAAATGAGGTAAAATCAGCTGTGCCTCGAAATTACTACAAACCTATATCTGGTAGTAGAAAAATGTCCCTTGGCGATTAGAAAACTCTGTAGATTTCGATTTTCGTGAAAGTGCTCGCTACTCCAGTTGCAGTTGCTAATCGGTGAATCATGCAACTCTTATAATGAAATTTTACCCATGAATATGTAACAGTATTATCTCCAATGAGATCACTCTAATTCGCAGATTGTTCTTCCTACCAGACAAAGAAGAAAATCTTATTATCCGTCTTGCAAGGAACACCATGAAACAAGCGCAAGGTTTTACGATTTTCTGACCTTTATATAGTCCTGTGCACGACTTACAGTTTTACAGAATAATTGGGAGGGTTCAGCTGTAACATACAGCCGACGACAGTCGTTGTTTTGTAAGTAAACAAAAGTACCAATATTCCTTCTTTTTTAAAATTTGGAATTAGAATCAAATGATTTATTTGTGGATTTCCGATGTGTACCAGTCAATACAGCCTACCGTTACCGATTACAGTTGTCTTTTCTTTCTGCACTGGATCAGATATTGGAATTGTCATTTTCACTCGATGTGCTTAAACTGGATGCATCAATCGCTGATGCAAGCGTGTCTGACGGAGCTAAGAAATCAACCCTGTAACAGAATTGAAATTGTTAGGCCTCAAAGACTTGTGGAGTTTGAGAAGCGTTTTATTTCTCGGGATCAGATAAAAAATTTCAATCGCGGTACTCTCGGAGGAGGGGAGAGCAACGTTTGTAAGGGGTAATTTTACATGTGAAACGTAAGTAAAAATCAGTTTGTATTATCCATTAAAAGAACTCATTTTACAAAATAATGAAGGTCAGACTCTTTGCTCGCTTGCAATATGTAAAATATTCCAATATTCCAGATGCGTACTATTTTTACGTTGCCAGGGGTTGTTTCGTATCTGGATTAACTTCAAATGAGGGTTAACAATTATATTTTACTTTCAGCTGTACGTCATTATTAAGTCATTATAACACAACAGTTTTCTTCGTTTAGGATACACTGGTTATCTATGGAAATACTAGCGAACGACAAATTTTATCTACAAGTTTCATTACTTCTATAATATCCGATGTTTCATTTGACTTTTTAGACTAACAGCATTTCCGAATTGAATGTGCTCTAGCAAAATAATCATAAACTAATTGGAACTGTTTCGCTGTAATAGCAGCAGCTCATGCGTGCCATTTGACCGTCTGTTTCATTTCGTGTCGGTCGCTTTTCATTTGATTAATCTTTGCGGGCCAGAACGACTTTTGTCGGTTCTTCATCAAAAACAATTTCGGTGAAACGAACTATGAACGGATTTGCGTGAACTTCACATCAATTGTTATTTAAATCCGGCGGCTGTTCTTTTCTTCTACCCAAGTGGACGCCTCCTTGTTGAATGGCAGCCCGTACATAGAAACGCGTAAAGTGACTGTCGCCAACTATAATGCCATTCTTGTTTAATAAACGTCTCGATGTGAGTTGCGTAGTGCTTGCTGGCGAATATTTGTCACTAGTTCTCGGTAAATCTCGTTGATCGATAGCGATCATTCTGTCAATGACCGAGAGATTATGCTCTTGTCTGACAGGACAGAATAAATTGCAGCCGGAATGTTGTCGGTGATTTAGTGATATGCGTTTTGACTGGCTAGGAAAGATTTACTTTGTTCATGATTATTTGGTTGATGACGCGGGGTGTTTTTTATTTTGTCTCCATTTTTGAAGGTGACTGTGCTATAAAGTTCCAACTGCCTGTGGTACTTGTTTTATTCCTGTTGAGCATACTATGATTTACCTTCCCCCACGAACGATATAGTCAACTTACGAAGCCGCGTATCTACAAACTCGCAGGGTATTCGCCAAGTTTTTCCTCAAACAAAGGACGCATCGCTACACTCCGTGAGATCGGCACTGAGCATACAAATGGAGGGGTTGGGTGACTATTTCGCTATTTTGGTTAAATGGTTTAAGCCGTGATAGAAACACACCAGATGCACACCTGAATGTTCGAATAAACCAGATAGAAACACTTATGTCGGGAATCCTAATAATAGTGATTGAAGCAGAAGTTGCAAGAAACCAGTGAGTTCACGCAGTTTAGGGGAGTTAAACCAAAGCAACACGACTGAATCGAAAACCAAATGGAACAGGGGAAATTCAATAGATCAGAAGGTAATTCGGAATGGACGCCCAAAAAGTCAGACGTCAAACAGCATCCAGAGGTACAAAAAGCAGTGTCTTCTGTTGTGAATAAGACCTTTATATCAAAGAGCATATTTTGCACTAATTTGATATCACTCTTGGATTATTTTTTTTACTTTTCTAGATAAGGAAATATATATCACTCACATACTCCAACGAGTATCGAAACACTATCAGATGATAAACAGTACTGGGAAGTTAAACACACATAGTTTACTTCAAGTTCATCTCAATTTTGATCAAAATTATCATTTTTCTGTCCCAAATGTCAATCAAATTATTTCCCTGAAGTACCTACTTCTCGGTTTGCAATCTCGACTATCTGGTGAAAGAAAACCTTATCCCAGGTAATCCATAAGCTCAGTTGCACTACTGTGTACTGTTTCAGTTGTCCTCGTTCAACTTCATTGCGTCCTATCTGTGTCCTAATTGATTCACTCCCATTCCCGTCCAATGACAAGTTGAGATAGAATAGACGCTTTAGTACAATTCATTCAGAAATCCTCCAACTAATAAGTGGCTGCTACATTATATCATTCACTCGTCGTTATGCATACTATAAAGTGGTCCTGTTCTATTAATTCTTATACAGATACCTTCCTACATAATTTTAGACTCAGATTAATAATCACCTTGGTGCTAATGCATTAAGTAAAATGCTACTAAGTAAACGTATTCCATATGTTGCTTCAAAACCAGTTGACTTATTTCAGCACTCAGTCAATCTGTGCGCCAATGTGCTTTATATTTCAACAGACTTGTTCGCCAAACGTTAGTTTGAGCCGAAATTACCGGATTAACCACAGATTGGATTCATCGCAATCCGTCGTTATTGTATTGAATTTCAAGCGTTTATTTGAAATTTTGGGATTTTTATTAGATTTGTGAATTTATCTCCAAGTTTATTATTTTCATAACATATAATTCCCTTACAAACAAACTCCAAATTCACTACAGTTATAAAAAGGAGACATATTCTACGTTATCAATTCCTGAATATATGGGAAATCGCTTGGCTTCCTCTTTATTCACTGAAGTATATTTCTGTGAGGTAATTCTTGAATAGTGCTGGTTTTTTCAAACTTTCTACACTTAATATGAAACTGGAAACATATGCACAATAAAGAAAAAAATATTACGTCTACTCATTGTGTGATCAATACCCACTGGGGTTATATATTCTAATTTGCTGCACGTGATTCGAATAAAAGCTAGAAAATTATTTTCAGTTTATTTTACGACCAATGAGTGAGTATCACTTGACAACATTTGTGGTTGTATGCACATAGTTTATGACGAAGGAATAACCTACAAATTACAAGTTATTATTATTGATTTTAAAATTCCCTGAGTGTTTCATGCATAAGATAAACACAATAAATTTGAAGTTCGGAACTTAAATTTCATTTTGTTGTACCACTTTTATTTTTACAGTTCAGTGTTCACAATCCGCATCACATTGCGTATTCAAACTGTACAGATGTGAATATTTCTTCACCACAAAAATTATTTGTGGAAAATCTCAGTCAAAGAAAACCAAAACATGGACTGTGTCAGTTTGTGTGATTATAAATAAATGAAAGTATTTGCGGAGAAAACCACAATGCATTCTGTTCATTTTGGTGGTAAAAGTTGGCACCTATACGCGCTTTGGTAGCAACGTGTTCCCCTATTTCATTGTAAGATTTAAAGTGCTATTAGAGAGAATAATGCACTTTTCCACCAAGTCCATAACATATATTGATTTTCGAAGCAGTGAGTTCCCTTTGTCATTTTCATCAAAGCAGAACGAAAACAAATGTCGCGAGATGTTCACACTTTGTTTATACTTCTCAGTGGCTGAATTAAAACAAACAGGCACGCATATAGCACATAGGATTGATTAATCAATTAAGGTTAACCAACGTGTGGGAACATAAACAGGATACTAAATTTAGAACTAGAAGGTCAACTCCACGTTAAGTGGATTGATTGCATCAAAAACGTTTGTGAGCACAAGGTTGGGTGATGTAATCGAATAAGCAACGCTTCACTAATCTCCAAAAGTTTAGCATTGAGATAACGTAATAGTGGTGTTAGTGGGGCCAACTGTGTGACTGGTTGTCTCATGAGATGTTTTGCAACAGATGACCCTGGATATTTTGTCATAAATTGGCCGTCACTTATCGGTCGCGTCATCGATTTCACCAAACACATCTGAATATTTCAAATGGGAATTCATCGTGTATATACCAAATGAAGCGTAAACTGAAAAACTCGGATGAACTGGACAGCTGTTTCGACCTGGTTGGGTCTCATCAGCAGTGCGAATCCATCGACCCGACTGGGAATCAAACCCGGGACTTTATGGGCAGAACGCAAGCGTGCTACCCACTACGCCACCGAGCAGCTGATCAGACCGTTTTTCATTTTCCATGTACACGATATAGCACAACTAGTCAGGTTGCGAATGTTTCCAACCGAGTCATAACCCCGGAGGTTAGTGCTGAGTTGAGCAGGGTCAGTGGCCCACAAGAAACTTTCATAGATGGGTTGTGATATATCGTGTAAATGGAAAATGAAAAACGGTCTGATCAGCTGCTCGGTGGCGTAGCGGGTCGCACGCTTGAGCTCTGTCCATGAAGTTCCGGTTTCGATCCCCAGTCGGGTCGATGAATTCGCACTGCTGATGAGACACAACCAGGTCGAAATTTCTGAATATGTCTAGCCAACCATTGTGAGAGCTGCAGGTGAACTGGTATACAGCGTGTGAGACGGAACTGGTTTGCCAGCCAAGTTTAGGTTTTTCCAAATCAGTTCCACGAGTCGAGGCAATGAGGCTCGGTTGAGCAGCTGGGAATGTACAGTCTAGAGATGACCGCAACTTCTGGCGCACACAATTGTAAATTTGTTCACCTTTGAACGCAGGCTTCATGTAGGTGGCCTTTTACTGACATTTTGGGATGGTTTACATTTTGCGAATGGTCTACTGAGAACATCTATAAACCTTTACGGGTAACCACTGTTTAGCAATATTCTCCTTAGGAAATCGTCTTCTTCCTTTAGTGCATCTGAAGAACACTTGTTTCTCACCCGATAAAATAGGGTTCTCACAAGCCCACGTTTGTAAGTCATGAGGGAAAGGCTGGAAAAGTGTAGGTATTGACCGTTCCATGTCGCTTTTTGGTAGACTGAGCGTTGTAGTGTCCCATTTATCTGCCTCGTAATGTTTTCACACCAAGAAAAGCTAGATTGTTGTTGGTTTCCGTTTCATATAAGAATAAGTTCTCTCAAGTATTCAAGGGGAATACTATATGAACAAAAACCATTGGTTTTGTGTTTGAAGGGACCACACACAAACAGATCGATGGCGTGGCCATAGGCAGTCTATTGGGTCCCATTTTGGCAGAGGTTTTTCTAGGAATGATTGAGAAAATACTAAGTGATGATATTTCCAAGGCCACTCTGTACAAATGTTAAGTGGAGGATATTTTCATTCTTACAGAAGATGAACATTTAAAAACACTTTTACAGCAGTTTACCTTAGTTCATCCACATATAACTCTATCTCATGTGGTATATATGTACCTGCTTTAAGTCAGCAGCTGAGAAGATTAAAATAAATGTTTACATCTCGCGGCATTTGTCTTCTTTCTGTTTTGATGAAATAAATTGAATTTCTATCCAAAAATACGTCTAAATCGATAGCGGGAATAGTGACAAAACCAGGTTTGTCTCGGATGCGTGTTTAACGAAGTGAGATCGATGTGAAACCGGTTGTGAGTTGCACTTCATTGGACTTTGCCACAATTATTGAGCTGAGTGTCATGGTAAACAAGCATCTCGGTATCAAGCCTGAATTTGTGTCTGCTCATCATCAGTAAAACACTCAACTACGATTATGAAATTTCATGTGCACCGGTATTCTCTTTCAAGCAATACACACGCTAAACTGAAACGTATGCGTGCATGGATTATATGCAACGCTAGTGGAGGCAATTTTTATTGTTTTATAGGCCAAATATTTGACGAAAAAGAAACGGAAATTTATCGTTTTCCGGGAAACACATAACTTGTATCACTAAGTGACGAACCGCAATAGAAACAAATTAAACCTAAATTTGTTATGCAACGTAGGAGAACTTTGACAAAATTTAATAATAGTTCAGGACAGTTTGGTGATGAATTTAAGCATGAAATCTCAAACGATGGTAATCAGAATGAATAGATGAAGTATTTGGAGGAAAAATGCTTTTTCTTCAAACATGACATTGAGACTGTTTCATAACCAAATGGGGCAGCAAAAATGCAACGATAAATATCATTTTTAGGATTGCGTCCACTATGCACTTCAAAATACTAGTTGGTTTATGCAAAAGCTGTTAAGGATTATAGTCAAAGTGAGAACAAATCATATTGGTTTGTACTGGTGCTTTTCGTTATCAACATTAACTATTTGCTCTCCGGAACTAACTTGGTCTTCCTTCGACTTCGGCAGTTTGAGTGCTTAAAATAATAGTTGATGCTTTGAAATTCTTGTTACTTGCACCCAGAGGTTTCAAATTCCAAAAATAACCTTATCGGAACTAGGGTTTTTCAGATATATATATACATACTGATGCGATGTGACTTTAAATCCTTGAAACTGTCATATATTTGCACACATTAGATTGATTGTTTGTCCAATAATGTGGTGCATGATCATACAGCACTTTGTAAGTCTTGCTCGTCAGAATTAACTCACAATCAAATTGTTTAAAACTAAAAGCTATCCTTAAACACTGTTGTAAAAATAGCTAAACCAGAAAGAACTGAAACAAACTCGAGGAGTTAAAATCAACGCAACAATAATCAAAAAAATATTTTAGTTGCCAACGTGAGTAAAAATCCGTGACATTCTTATTTTAAAACAGTTCACCCACTTGCATAAGTCTGCGTTATTTTTCCCCAGTATCCTTCATAATGCCAAGCCTTTGGCTGAGGGACGAAGCCATATATCAAGGATTGTTTGTGGGGGCTGCTGACTCATTGCATCCAAAATTATTCAAAGATATTCTTCTGAGTGCACCAAACACACTTATATTCAGAAATGGGTAAAATGTTTACTTGCAGTGGAATATTTTTAACCGTTTCCCTTAGATTTGCTCTGTGCTTGTGAATGACACTTTTGTAAGTTTCTTCTCTTCTGTATCTAGATATTTCATCTCATGCCACTAAAATGCTCTAAATATTTGCTTTGATTAAAATAGACCGATTACCGTAATTCAACAGACAAGCTAATTTTCTAACAGTAATGGTGCTCTGGATGGAACACCTGAAATAGAATATTTGAAGAAATAACGCACTTTTCGTTTCAATATGGTGAATTTGAGGCATTAAGTAATAAAGATTGCAAATCTATAGTTATTTCAGGATAAACATTGGGTGATAAGAGAATAAATGACTTTCGCAAATCTGGTCGATTAGGTGATCCATTACATACTTTGGTAACTTTGGTAACCACGACCTTATCAAGAGGTGTAACCACGGTCTGTAAAAATGACCTCATGTCCTGCAAGATGAATTTATCCGAAGGTCTATCAACATGGACTTATTAAACATTTACTGAAGACAGTACTTGATGCACATTTCGTATAACTTACAGGATTACTCAATTCAAATTGAAAAACCGAAAACACCTATAAGTTGTACCCTGAATTAGGTAACCTAAACAATTAGTGCACATAATTCATATTCTACACTAACTTTTGTACATTGAATAGTTCTACTCTTTATAGCGTAAACCTTTCGAGTATTGCAAGTGCAATATTAATTGGAAATGCGGGCCATGTTTTAGCTTTCGGTCGTGTACTATAGAGTAAAAGCGGGGACAATATACTGTAGACAGATAGAACAAAAACCCAAACCTGGCGTGCTATTTATCATTATAATTTCAGAAGGAACAGTTCCCGTTCCACTCCCCGCGCTCTCCGGAGTATTATTCAATGTTCTGCACAATACATATTCGCTTTGAGTCTAACTGAAACAATAATATCGGTACAGCTGTCAGCTTTGGAATACACTGATGGGGGTAATTGAAATGTGACATCTGGTGTGGTGAGTGCTCGCTTCCTAAGCCACCTTATTTGACATGTGAGTCTGACATTTGGGTGGGCCGGGAAGACCTGTCTATAGTTGCATTCAATGATGAGATGCGGGAAGTGAGTCTGCACCACAACAAAACCGACAGCGTTGGTTGGGTACAACAAAGGTCTGTGGTAAATTTCGCAAAAGAATAAAACAAACTGTATTGAGTGTATTCCAACCAACAACACTTTATTTAACCTACAATTACGAAAACCGAAAAAAATAGTAATTGTAGATGAATGA
>UZAN01044140.1:24864-37779 GCA_900618425.1 Echinostoma caproni
AGGCATACGCAATACGTGACCAAACAATTGGATACGGTGTAGAGTGGTTACTTCTGTTAGAGAGCGTCTATCCATACCCAATGCACGACGATGAACCTCATAATTACTCACCCGATATTCCCGCCAGACACGAGCAACGCTTCGGAGACATCGATGGTCGAATACAAAAGGTTTATTACCATCTTCCGCTCGAAGAGGCCAGGTCTCACAACCATAAAACAGAACGCGACGAAGTGCGATGTACACCCTTCTATTAAGGAACATTCAGATGTCCTGGTGGCGCCACAGGTGTCGCAGATTGGCAGAAGCTGCTCTAGCTTTCGCCATTCGTGACGGGGTCTCCTTCTCAACACCAACACCAGCTGTGATCAAGCTCCTGAGGTACTTAAGGCTCTCAACCATTTTGAGCTCATCACCCCAGAGGGTGAATGCAGGCACAGGCTAGTGCCAGTCTTGAACAAGCACTTTGAATTTGAACTGTGCACAGCACATGCCATACCTGGATACCTCGATCGCCAAAGTGTTTTGGACTGCCTTTGTGTTATCACCCAGCAAGGCGGTCATCGGCATATTCTAGGTCAAGGACTCTGTTCCTTGGGAAGAGTTCCATTTCTCCGTTTGCTAGACCGGATAAAGCATTTCGTATGACATCCTCTATGACGAAGATGAAAAGGAATGGGAATATAGGGCAGTCTTGTCGGACTTCACTGGAGACAGTGAAAAGTGGCGAAAGCTGGCCATAGGCCTTAACCCTCCTGAGGTATGACGATACAACTCTTTGAGGATCGATACATACTTCTCAGCTACTCCATTCTTCAACAAGCAGATCTATAGTGCGGTCCTATCGACAGAGTCGAAGACCGCGTGGATGTCTAAGAACACAATGATGGTTGGTCTTTGGTAGGTTAATGGTTTTACAAACTGAACTTTGGGAGGTATGACAGTGCTCTAGCAGCTGCTGAAAAGTGAAGGTTTGATTTATGCATCCATAACCGGTGCGAAACTCAGCCTGCTCCTTGTGGGTCCGTTCTTCATGCATAGTGTACGATCGGCGGAGCATGGTGGACGCCAACAGTCTCGATTTAGACTTGTGTGAAGTACGCAATAAAATACAATTGCCATACACTCTGATATGGTTATGACGATTTAATTCAAGCAAAATCCCTCAAGGACTTATACAAATCTAGTTGATTTCTCAGATATTTCCACTTTTCCCCTATCAGACGATACAACATATGACCAACTGGTAGATCGATAACTTAGTTGGTGATAACAGCACCTCCACCAGTCGTGGAAAGCAGTTCGAAAGTGGTTTGTTTTTTCCGTTACCAAGATCTTTGGAACATATGTGGCTTTTGAAGCAACATTTTAACATCTGGAAACCGCTAAAAAATCGCACATTGTGTAATCTTTGTGCTACGGTGGAGCGCAAATCTCGATCAAGGGAAAACCATAACCGAACTGTTAGTTTCGCATCGGGTTTTACGCCCTCCCTTTTTTATCCAGTAACAATCGGACTCTGGTTCCCTTTGGCGAAGAATATACCACAATGTGCGCTTTCTACGGGTGTCTAGCAGCAACGGCAAGTGCAATGATAAAACGTCGTTGCGTTATTAATTCATGATTTCTTTTGTTAGTGATATAAGATATAACTTATGCAAGTTGACCACAGTAAATGTGTTTCTTCTAGATGGCCTGTAAGAAAACGTGTTCAAGCCATTTTGCTATTTCTTGTTACATCAAAACTGCTTACGGAGCATGTCGAGAATGAGGAAGCTTCGCGGTTTCCTCAATCAGGTAGATTGTATTTAAACCGTTTTTAAGATTCCATGCAGTGCTCTCGAGGTTCAGTTTAGTTCACTTCAGTTTGTACAACGATTAACCGTAAACTATCGCACGGCGGTTTTGGGTGCTGTCTTTTGGCCGCCCATTTGGATGAAGAATATGAGAAAAACAGGAAAGTTGAAAGTACAGTCGAACAGAAAATGGAGGAGTTCATTGGTCTAGGGTTGCAAAGAAATTGAGAAAATCACTGTTTACAACACTCAAGGTAAAAAGAATTGTTCGCTACAGAAGGACCAGTGTTGTCTATAAACATCAACAATTGTAACGTACGACCATCTGAGTTCAGTTATTGTAGAAGTGCATCAAGAACCTAGATGTTCATCACAAAATGACTTATTCTTTTGCGTGTTGCAATATCCATCGAATAGGCAAATCATCTTGTCAGTGTTAGAATCAGTATCACATCCTAAATTGTTAGAAAATCCTTGCATACACTTACGCATATTTGCCTGCAACAATTATAACGAAAATAAATCTCTTTTTTCAGTCGAATCAGTTTTCGACAAATCTAGTAATTTAAATGATCATCTAACCGTACCAGGGTTGTAAAAAAAGACCTGTACAGATGGATCGCATATTCAAGAGTTTGAATGAATAGACCATTGGATACAGAAATCACGTAGGCATTGTACAACTAACATTTATCTGAATTTATCAGTCATTTTTTAAAGCGTTTCTATGAATTCACCATTTTACAGTCCCCGTGGACAATAATGGGATATCCGGTTATGAGAGAGTTCTATCGGGACTCTAATAGGACTCCCAAGGGGATAACGGCTAATGCTATCGTCTCGACGGGGACTCTTATGGGACGGTAAGCGGTCCCATGTGCTGTCAACGTGGGATAAGGTGCACTGGCATGAATCTAATAATGTAGCCCTGAAGAGGTCATAAGATGCATAAAGTGCTTCTATCCGGACTTATGTATATTTTTCCCAGTTAATAAAAGACATTTAGTTGAAACATTAGTTTACTTCAAATTGAAGAAAAAATAATACCACATGACACCAGTAGTGTCTTTACGTTGTTTTCCGGATCCTGTTTGATCCGCCTTGTTTTAAAGCCGTCGTTTGACTTGAGTAGAAAGGTTAACTAATTTACTGTTATTGTATTCCGCTTAAGTGGACAAATATGCACGCCGTGAATCGGGCAGTAAGGTTATTGTAGTAGGCCCACATGTAGGAGCGGGAAAACGGCTCAGGCGTCACCAGACGTCTGAATTCAGTCAAGCAGACACTCAAACAGTCAACTAATTAATCAATGTGAACAGTTCAATACCAACATCTGATTGAATGGAGCCCATCGATCTTGCATTAGAGTTTGTCTGTGGAGTAAGTGCGGGCGCGTATGGGATAGCAGGTAGCGACTGTCAATCCGTCGATCAGTCAATCTAGCAACATGCACGCATGACAAACGTATTAGTCAGTTGTAGGCCACAACCTCAACTCCCCTTCAATAAATAAGTAGGGATGACCTCTTCATAGGAAACACAACAAGTCATAAAATAATGATAACTTGCATAGAACAAAATCATCTGGATCTGTTCGGCAGAACGTTCCATATTTTGGGGATGGCGAATTTTTGGTGATCTTCTTACGGCAGTGTCGGGACATCCTCTGTTTGCATAGTCAGCTTCGTATTGGGACAGACAAGTTTTGGGCGGCAGATATTTGGGAAGCGAGACATAAATAAGTTTTGTATTCACTCTTGTTGTGCACACATCTTCGATTTTCAAGGATAAAACAAGTTTGAGTTGACCTCTCTCCTTTAATATCTGATAAATGTTTCTCTTCTGACGAATTTCGTGCTACCTAGCAGCAACCTTATGCGAATCCGTATACCTGCACATTTTGTTGAGTTTCTTCAGCTTGTGATTTTTCACCGACGAATGCGTCGCATTTGACCTAAACTTACCTTACCTGACCTTGTTGGTATTAGACTGCCAACCATCAATTTATCTGGAGCCCTCTCAGTCTCTGAATGAGAATCTTATAGCGTTTACTTCTCTGGAGAACCAACTGCACGACACGAGACTTCTTAGAAGACCATGCGGTTTCAGGAAGTGCAATGCTCATTTGATGCATTTGGGATCACCACTGCAGACATCATCCGATATTTTTGGTAGCAACTTCCCGTACACTCGGACAGCAGTCGATTTCGGATATAAAACGGGCAGTGTGTGTTTGCGCAACTGCCCCGGTATTTATTCCATGAACCAATGACATACTTCAATGGTTTGTCTAGCAAGTTGAGCGCTTCAAAGAACAGCCTACCTTCAGCACTCAGTTATATTTGTAGTAACTTAACACATTCATTGGTAAGTTACAGTGAAGAATTAAATGCGGGTAAAACTGTAACGTAATTCACAAATATAGACATCTATAAATTCCAAGACACAGCAGAGGGTTTGACAGCAGGATCATTACAAAATTAAAGAGCGGTATGACATACACCGAACATTTTGTAGGTTCACTGTTTACGAAGCAGTATAAGGGCAGTATAAGGTTATATCTATTAGTGTTAGTTACCGACCAAGATGCGCGATTGGTGGGCGGATATGTTGTTATTATCGATCTTACCATTAAAGGAGAATTCCTCTTCTGACTGAAGTCCAACATAGGTTCGACAAAACTGTGCTACCACAAACATTGAAACAAGGAATAATTTTACCAATAAACAAAGGCAGTTATTGTAGTAACCCAGCGAACTACCACCCCATTACTCTCTTCCCCGTATAATCAAAATTCGTGGAATCCATTGTTGCAGACAATTTATGCCTCGAATGAGAATGATTTTTGTTTCATTGTTCAAGACGACCTAAGTTGTTCTTTAAACTGCTCCAGGGCTTCGTTCACCGTTATTAGATATGTAGATTTACTAAAGCGATTATTTGTCAAATTTGAACCTATGCGATTCCCACGTTTGTTATCAGACAAAATTCGACCCCACAGACAGTATGCAATTCAAGCATGGAATCTCTGGCTGCAACGCGATCGTAAGATTCTGGAACGCCCACAAATATTGGCCACCAAAATGTTCAACAGACTGCATTCCAAGATTTATGAGGAAAGACTGGAATCATTGGGGCTGTACTCCACACGGTATCGCCGAATTCGAAGGGACTTGATTTTGGTGTATCAAATAATGTAGAACTCTGATCACCCATGTATTTCACTGCTCGCCTTGTCACCCAACACATACCTCAGGGGACACTCATTCAAATTTGTGCCCCACCGATGTTGACTGGAATGCCGACGTCATTCTTTTGCCCTCAGAGTATGCAGTATTTGCAATTCTCTGCCACCTCAACTTAGTTCTGCGTCCACAACTGATTCTTTCAAGTACAAACTGGACGAAACTTTGACAAGTCCTAAGTTTCGATATCCGTAGCAGTACACGGAACAAAGATAACTTATGGCATTCCTCATCTTTCTGTGAACCGTAAATGGACCCATTTTTGTGCTAAACCAAATGAGACCAGAACAGCAACGGTTTGTAAGTATTTCCCATAAGAAAACTTTGACTTCAACTTTGATTGAGATATCCGGCGAACAGAAAATACACAAGAAATTTCATAATTTGAATATGAATTCTGATGCTTGGTTTTCCTGCCCGCCATGTTTGTCCTTGGTGGAAATAACTACAGTTGTTTCCGTTCCTTTCATTTATGTAGAAACTATTTTCTGCACTTAAAAATAGCATGTTTTTCAACGATACCTCTGAGTAACCACGGCAAATTTGCCTGAATCTTTCTTAAATAATACGTAGTTTACAGCAAAAGTCAAATGGAATTAAAACGGAATGGCCACCTGCACACACCACAACAAAGAGCAAGAAACCATTTTTAAGCCAAAAAATTGAGCTGCAGGAAACTGGTCATTTAGGTCATGACATACATAAGGCAAGAAATATCTTGACCTTTCGGGTCATACATTCGAGGGTACCTGGCATTTAATAAACTACAAAACTGTGGACTTACAGGAGGAATGATAATTTTGTAGTATGCTAATGATTGCAGCATCTGAAACAAGTAGAGGGAGTTGGTAGANTTGGTAGATCGATGCCAAAGAACTGACATCATTGCACAAATGGAAACCTGATTAACCTCAGAGGAGCTCATGAATTGTTCGCTGTTAAGTAGCCACTTGAAATATCACTCAATTAGAACAAAAGAACGGCAGAACCGGAGGAGTTCTCCTAATGTTGTCGTCAAACTAAGTTCAGTGGAACCTACAGTATTCTCTATACTTTGATAACATCAAGACCGTCGCATATACTCTCCGTATAGGGAACAGAAAACCCGTAGCCGTGAAACAATTGTGGATGAGGACTGTGGACTTTTAAACATCTTGCGGAGGGTAAAACGAGGTAAACCTGAACTATTACCATTGGGAGATTGTCACGCCCATAAAATAAAATGGCTAGCCAGAAATGGGGCTACAAACACTCTCAAGGGCAATCTCTTTTTGATTCCGAATATGCTTAGAGTCGTAGAATGTGCGGCAACCCATCAGATTTCGCACGGGTCGGCAGCGGTCTTTTCTCGATCTTATTTTTTAAAATGGGTAAACATAGTGTGTGCAATTTTCACAAAAAATCAGCTTCTCCATTATGGTATAACTTTCGAACTCACGCTCCTGAAGAAACCCATGCGAACAAGGTGTGTCAGTAACTTGGGAAGAATTGGTCAAGCGAAATAATTAAGAAAAACAGAGAGGCGCTATTGACTATCTTGCGTAGAGAATCGCTCCGGTTGATGCGAAGTTGCAAAACATAAGGTACGGTGTAATTGAGCCCATGGATGAGTTCACCCTGCTCGCCGCAATGAAAAATTAAAATCAGTAAAACCGGCTAACTAGTGACTGGAAACGTTTGCACAGTGCCTCAGTGACAGCACTTTGCAAACGTACACTAGAGAGCAAAATGATACTGTTAGGTGCTAGAGTGCAGCGGGGTACGAGGTACGACTATCAGAAAAGGCTCAACCATGTCCCCAAAAGTGCGAGAGTTAAACTCAGTTCAAAACGGGCTTAACGAGTAGGCGCGCGGGAAATGACTCTCCCAGCCAGGGGCAAAGCGACACGAAATGAGATCAAATAAAATCCTCTGCTAGTGTGTATGGAGTAGATGGGAGTAGAGATGTCTACTTATTGGGATTCACGAATGAGGAATTTAGAAAAGAGTTGAGAGGGTTCTTGGAATGATAAACCCACATAAGGCTCTCGAATGGCATATTTTATTGACAGGCTCACAGGCTGTTTAAAACTTTCTTACGAAAGGGAGTGGTCCCAGCAGACTGGAAAAGAATCTGCCCTAGCACCACGCGGTCCCAGGCCTTGATCCAACAGCTATTATGTTTTTTCACCAAAAACAGCTTAATTATTTTTTCAAAGAACCTTTGTTACTTCTTTGCTGATTATGTGAAGATAAAACGTAGGGGTAACAGGTTGGATCTGGTGAAGGACATAAGTAAAATAGTGAAGTGGGCACCGAAATGGGAAGGGCCACTAAATTTCGCCAACTACCGCTTACTAACAACAAACAGATAATGATGGCTTCTCCTCTACACATGATTAATAAAAGAGATAGCACTAACTGACAACCATGTGGTTACTATCACCACTTAACGCAGTAACGCATTTTGCTATTTATGCGATACCCCACATACACGACTTCACGGCAAACTTTTATGACTCAACTGTCTTTTCAAAGATCGATCTGACACTAGCTTATCGTCAGATACCAAGGGCTACTGCAGATGTCAAAAAGACTGCTGTCTTGAATCTGTTTGCTTTGTTTTGTTTCTTACGTATGCTTTTTGGTTTTCAAAAGGCTGCTCAAACTTCCAAAGAAGCATCTATCGAAAGTATAAATTGAGATTTAGAATTTTTGTTAACGTTGATGATTTACTCATTCTCGACAACTTCTTCTTCTGGCTAATACACTTATATGGTCAAATTAAAATTAAAATGTTCGTCAATGGCCATGTGTGATTTGTGGTTTGTGATTGTTTTGGTATGTGATTGGGAAAGGGGTGCGATAGGAGGATGTGATCATAACACTGTTAGGAAAACAATTACGATCACATCCTCCCATCGCACCCCTTTCCCAATCACATACCAAAACAATCACAAACCACAAATCACACATAACCATTGACGAACAGTTGAATTTTAATTTGACTATATAACTGTATTAGCCCGAAGAAGAAGTTATCGAAAACGAGCTTGTTTGCCAAAACCACCGCGTTTTTTCTCTATGACGGAATTGGAATCTTCCATGATTTACTCATTGTCTAATTAATTTGAAATGAATATTATCACTACTTGACTTTGCTATTTCCTATCTACTTGACTGAGACCAATCGTGTCAATGGGGAACTAAAAAAAATACCACAATGCAAAGTGACTTTCCTAATAATTACAGCCAGGAACAAATTCTATCATTAATTATACTGTGAGAGATACCCTTGATATGGTTACTCAATTAGATCAACTAAGCAGTGGTGAATAAATACACGACTTTGTGGGATGTGAAGTCATTATTTACAAATGTTGCTGCTCATGAAGTTATTCAAAAAATTTGTGATCACAGTGATGCAGAACAATCAAGAACTGTCCCCCGTTTGGGAGAGACTCTTACTATGGTGTATGACAAATGCCTCATTCATACGCCAAGGAAGGGCATGTAGACAAGTTGGTGATGTTATCATGATAAGTTCCTTGGGGTCTGTACCAACACATCTATTCATGGCACATTCGGAATCCAGAGCTCAAAATTGATTGAAACGAGCTGCGTTATAAAAAACACTTGTCGATGATACTTCCACTATCGCGGACAACTTAAAACTGAATTCCATTTCGCCTGTTCGCCGAGCTTGGCAATTTGTTTGCAAACGTTTCATCACCAGCCGAGGTGACATCATCAGTGCTTGTGAAGTGGCAGTGTTCTGTCTGTACCCGTTCGTTTATATATGCGTTCTTCTCCACCGGCTATTTTCGTCCCCTGTTCTCACTGTGTTCGACTCGGTCCGCCGTTGAACTGTTGCGAGCGGGTGGAGGTGGGAGGGGAGGAAGTTGTCCTTTCGTTCCGATTGCGCTTTCCGTCCGTTCTCAGGTCACGGCGTGACCTTTTTTGCGTCATTTGGTCCTTCAGTTGCATTGGCGTGTACACGTGATCCAGTTCGATGTGCCTGTTTATTGAGATTGTTGAAAAGTGCCAGGCCTCGAGAAATTCTCTGGCGTGTTTTGACCGGGCTTGGTCGATAATTCTCACTGTTTCGAAGTCAAATTGATGTCCTTCTTGATCTTCGTGGAGGGAAATCAATGATATTGGGTCATGCCTCCTGATTGCTAAGTGGTGTTCACGGATCGTTGTTGACGGTTTTCTCCCAGTTTGTCCGATATAGTGTTTTGAACAGTTCTTGCAGTTTATTCTGTAGATGACGCTGCTCTTGTCCTTCTTCATTGTTCCCTCCTTGGGTTTTGACAGAAGTCCCCTTAGACAGGCGATCGGTTTGTGGGTGACTTGGATTCCATACGATCTGAGCAGTCTTGCTGTCATTTCCGAAACGTCGTTGATGTACGGTAGGGTCGTTCTTGTTCTTGATTCTCCGTCTGTTGTTTCCTTATTTCTTTAAGCCAGAGTTCTTTTGACGAAGTTGCGGGGGTAGCCATTGCGAGCGAACACTTTGAGGATGTATCTTTCTTCTTAAGAATGTCGGTGCCGCAGTGCGTTTGGATTCTTCCGAACAGGGTTTTAACGTAGCATTTTTTGTGACTGTGTGGGTGATTACTTTTGAAGTTTAGGATTTGATCTGTATGTGTTGCCTTGCGGTAGACCGTTGTCTCCAGCACTGATGATGTCACCTCGGCTGGTGATGAAACGTTTGCAAACAAATTGTCAAGCTCGGCGAACAGGCGAAATGGAATTCAGTTCACTCGAGCTACGAGAACCGATTTTCAATATTTTTTCAACAATTTAAAACTGAGCAAGAACATCTTCAAAGGCTTAAATCAACTACATTTGAAAATACCATTCAACATGAAAACTGAACATAACAATATTTTGAGTGTCCTTGTTTGAAATCCAGATAGAACCATTGAAAGATCTATCTATCGTCAAGCAACCTATACAGGTGAGTAGAAACATTTTGCAAGTTTTGCGCCGGTCGTTTTGATTCTGCCCTATTCAATAGAGTCCGTTGGGTTTGTATTAACAACACGATATCAAACAATCTCAGCCTGATGTGTGACACATTGACGGAAAACGGTTATCCCGTAGAATTCGTCGACAGTCAAAGTAAATTGAAAATGGAAACGTTTTTGTTACATCTGCGGCTAGATCAGAGATCATGATTTATCTTCAGTTTAAAGGTAATGATCAGGCAACTCCATTCCCCAAACGTTTACAATTGGTTGTCAACAGTATTTGCTACGCAGCCTAACTCAGAATTGAGCACAGGACTACGAGCATACTCTTTCTCACGGTCAAAAGGCGCCCAGACCTATATGCTTACTTGAACTTAATCTATCAATTCTAATGTAAGTGCAGTAACAATTACATAGGCAGAACAGACAAATAATGACGTAATCGGGTTTTGGAACAAGTTCCGAACTGCTTTCAGCGTAAGTTCTCTACGTCAAATTCTACACAGCTAGTTAAAACTAAGGACTGCGGTAACAAAACAACAAACTCCTCAATCTCCAAGCATTTTTTGTTTATACAACACCTAGGTGACCGAGGTAAAGTTTTTCTGGTGATTTGTATTAAAAGCGCCAGACTCATGAGTGCCGAATCTATTGGAATCAATCGATGAAACCAATTTTATATCAATAGAAAGACTCTTTGATCACTCTTACTTTACTTTGGTGGCTCTTCTCACATTTATGTTTGTTTAGTTTGTAATCCCTGCACCAAATGTTATATACACACAATTTTTCTACATTAAACACCAGTTGGGATGCAGTAAAACCAATCAAGATACAAAACTTAATATACTGCTATATCGGCTTCTCTTTCACGTTTATGCAAGAAGAATATGGTAATTAATCCTGAAATTTTTGAGATCGGCAAAAATGAACTCATGTACCTTGGTCGTAAGGTCACACAAGAGGGTATATTACCATGTGAGGATAAATTACATTCTATTAGAGAATACACTAAACCATCCTCAGTTAAAGACTTAAAGGCATTGTCGGGTTTGTTGGATTTCTACAAACAGTACATCCCATCGCCGCCCAACCACTAGAATCCCTTAGGAACCTACTTTGTGGTTGTTGTGACCGCACGGGATTTAACTCTGTACTAAATTCTCAATGGATTGTAATCCGGTAAAGTTCATTGTTCATATAGAAACTCCGCATGTAATGAAACAGAAAACAGCTGGAAGGGTGTTGGAATTCATTTATTATCCGAAAATCATGGTTCTTTATGGGGAGGATAGATAATACAGTGATTGAATGACTGTATTTCTGTCAATCATTTTACTTGGTTGGCAGTTCCCGCCCCTCATCTGGGTTTTTACCGTTGTTTTGATTGCTTGTTCCAAAAAAAGCAGTTTTTAGGTTTCATGTTGATTCCTGAACAGTGGTAATCGACCTGAGCTCATTCTTATAGGTGCCACACTAGCAGCAGATATAAAGACATGTTTAGTACAAACCATGCTGTATTTGCATCCCATATCGTCAGCCAGGATTAGCATAGCGGTTGATACCTTAGACTTTTCTCACGGACCAGTTTCCGAGATTTAGCATCTTCTTCCCACAAAGCGAAAAACGAGAGTTGACTGCATCTTAAAGCGCCAATAACCATTTTTGATACTCAGCTGAGTCCAGATCTTACCATATTTACGGACCGTAATCTTCTCAAATATTTTTTGCATCTTACGTCTGATTGCTACTCAGCTCAAATAATCAGGTACTTAGATTACATTTCACAGTTCGCGACAGAAGCCCAACATGTGCAAAGCAAGTCAAACTGCGTTTTGGATGCTTTGTTGCGTGTTCACAATAATGTGATAGTCACTTTTAGATATCAGTACTATAACTGAAGTCAAGACAAACGATTCATCCTGCTAAAAGACGGTCCATTCTGTACAATATTGGACAACACCATTGCCAAATTTCAATAATATCATTTTTGACCTGTCCGCAGGTCCACCTGAGCAATACTACTCCCATACTATCGACTTTTAGTTTCGATAAATTCCATAGTTCATCTCAGTTAGACAACCTGGAACCTGGTTGTTAGATCCAGCTTCTTCAGCAACAGAGTAGAGAACAGTTGGAACCGGTTGCCAAAGGAATTAGTAGATTTAGAAAGCATGACTGCATTTAAGCTCGCTCTAGATAAGCGACGGTTAGAGCTCTTTTCAGAATCTGATCTTCAATGTGCTATAGAAAGCCTACATGACCCATGTCCCTTGTTCGCCGATGTGGTGAACGGAGACGAGCTTTCTACCTTCCTTTTCAGCAAGGACGCCGTACTGAGGGCTATTCGCAGTGGTGGGTGCACACCTAGAGAGCATAGTGCCGGGAGAAATCTGGAAGCTTGATTGGCCGTGGTCAAATTCATCCATGTGCAACCTGACCTGACACAAAGTTTTCAGAAAGATTTTGTTAGTTTTTTCGTTTCCGCTTCTTGTTGGCGGCATTTACAGCCGCAGCCACGATTGTAAGGTGCTCAGAAACCCAGTACTTAAATTTTGATTACAACTGCAATTGAAAACTTGGTGAGACGATTAATTATCTCACCGAATTTTCAAAACAAATTTACCTATGTTTTGAAAAAAGCGATTCAAACCATTGTCTGAATCGCTCAAATATACATCATCGTGGCATTTAAAAACAAAGAGCAATCGCGGATGGAAAATCAGTTCATCAACTTCGAGCTCACCATGAGACAGCGGAAAACCCAAGACAAACGCTGTAAAGTACGCGAAAATTAAACACATTTTCAAAAACCTGCGCTCATGTCAGGTTGTAGCGGTTCAGTTCAGTTCAGTTCAGTTTGCATAGGACAGTAGTCAGTCAGTCAGTCAGTCAGTTTGCACAGGACAGGAGATGGCCA
>UZAN01044141.1:10818-33533 GCA_900618425.1 Echinostoma caproni
CACTGTATGTTTAGTTGTTACATCCCCGTTGGGAATCAACGGCAATAAATAAGTACCAAATCCACCGACAATCGGACCCGGACATGGGTTGTCGATCTGACCCTTTATAGTCCCGTGGTATTAGGGGTGCCACTGGTCGGCGGGTGAACGGGTATTGCTAATGACCTTGACCTTTTATGAAATGCTTGTCTCTCTTGTCGTGTGGGTTAGTGCGGGACGCATGCACACCATTCATTCAAATATACACGGATCTGACAGTGGTCTTTCTTCTTCCTCTCACTCTGGACAAACCGGGCACGCAACACCTGTGCTACAGGAAACGACCCTCAAAAGCTTGTTCTACGTCTGCACTATAATGCTAATAATAGTAATAATTATTTTTTAAAATTCCACACACATCAAATTCCAGACTATGATAAACAAATCGCAATAGACGATCTCTATGAAAAAAGGAGAAAGTTTGATGGTTTTTTGTCGGGTTGTCCAGGCCAAATGAGGTGAATTTTCTTAGGGAATTCACAACCGGATCATCCGGCTAATCAAAGCTTGATCGGCAAGACAGTAGGGTGATGTGTGAAAACCGCAATCCATTGGGACCAGTGTCCAGTTCATCGGATCATACACTTTTTGGACGCGTTCATACGTTCAAGTTGCCCGGTACACCTTGATTTCCAATTGAACCGGTGACCACTGCCCAAACCAGGAAGGGGNGGGGTGGATGGGTGCAGTTCGTGCGGCTTTTCTTGGGTCGTTTGGAACCAGGCTTTTAGCCATCTCACCTAGGTGAACTGCCTGTGGTTCACCGACCAGATTATAACCTCTGATGTTAAATTTTTGTCCTCTCACCTTGGTTGGAAAACACCGCCACAAGAAGGCATATTTGAGACGATTGGTTGTATGGGGGCATTTTGTGTGGTGCAAGAGAAGGATGACCAACCATAATCCGAGACACTCACTTCCGACCAAACTGAAACTTTCGGAACGAAATTTTATCTGAGAACAGTTCTTAGGCGATCGTTGGGACCAGAAAAGATGAATCGCGTAAGATCCGGCTAAGGGGAGTTTGTACAAAACTGGACGACCTCAAGTGTACTGTTGCTAATCGAATCTAGAACTTTCTGAACTAGAATGCAGCCAGTCTTGCGATGTTACAAGGTATGTTAGGCATCTTATTCGTTGAATTAGAACTTAGTCATTTTTCATTGCCCTCCTTCGTGCGACTAAAATCATATGAAGTAAATCCATTAGGTATGTAGAGATGTTGTTCAATAATGAGAACCGGAAACCTAAGCAATTAGAATGACGAACCATGTAAGGCCCCACTAGCCTAGGCTTGGTGTTGAACCGAGCATCAGTGAAACTGGTTAACATCAAAATTGGGTGACGAAGGCGTGGTTCAAACCCTAGACCACAGGATCAAACGCACTCCAGCGACAGCGCTTCGGACCGCTTGACCACTACCATGCAAGTCGTGAGTCAGGCAAGATTCAATCGATCGGAACCGGGTTCCGTGTATCCAAAAAACGATGTGCCACATAAAATTTTCTATGAAAATAACAGTATTGTGGAAAAAGTTGGTAGTGAGTTAAGTTTCGGTTACCGTATGAAACCCTTCTCAAGACAGGCTTACAATCATTTGTCGTCGGCTTTATTGTATGTATTTCCTCTGAAGAACTAAATCACGTAATGGATTCAGACGGTTTCGATGCGTTACCATATGCTTAAAACAGTGTCTGCTCAGCAACAACAGTTCATTGAACGGAATTCGTATTGTTGGAATCAGTTCAGTTCAGTTTTTACAACCATTAATCATGCACTTTCGTGCGCCGGTTTTGGTTGCCTATTTGGATAAAAGAGCAAAATGAAGATTCGAATGTCGAAGCAAATTCGAGCGGAAGATGAGGAATTCATATAGATAGATCCACGTTAGTACTTTTCAGTGTGATAAAACTTGGAAGCACTTCAGAAGTTAATAATTGTCGCCTCAATACAGGTGCATATTGGTCATTGATGTGTGCACATCAACAGATCATTCAGCAATGGTGCATAAAGACGGATTCTGCACGCCAATAACCCCAGATCAGTATTGCAAATTTTATTGTGAGCATCAACATGAATTCACGAGTGAAGGAGATGTACTTGAAATTCTATGTCCTAATGTGACTTCCTTGTCGCGTTCGGTTTCCTGGATGGGGACCTAGTGTTCATCTTAACCGGCGGTTATAAACTGAATTATATGACTGACTAGCGCTAGTGTATCATTGTGTTTTCTTCGAATTTGCTCTCAAAATTCCAATCTTCTGCTCCTCCAAATGGATAGTTGTAGTAATCGGAATAGGAATCTAAATCGAGAATAGCGCGAACTCGGATTCGGACTGAAAACCCACTGAATCTACTCCGGTCAGACAATCCCAAGCGAAACATACCTAAGACTAATCGACGTTTTCATGTGTGATTCCAGTTCTCACGACCCTGTCCATGATCAATCTAGCAGATCAAACTTATCACCTACTTTCCAGGCTTAATGACCCGTCTGGTTTCGCCCAGTTTCTGATGCGAACTATCACCAGTATATGAACCGTGTAGTTTTATCACCTGGTCTTTTAATGTATTTCATCATCAATTAACACAATCTCAATCTGAAATTCTTTTCGCAAAAAAGAGTACGCCCTACTGACGAGTCCCAAATGGGACGAAACAGCTGTCCAGTGCTCTTTGTTGGTTATCACAAACATTTCCATCGCATTTAAATGCATACAACAGTGGACAATTAACGACCTCCCAAGGAGTGAAACCCACATCGAACATCATCAACAAACAGTGCTTGATGCTTGTGAAAAACCGAATGGGCTAATCCAAACATTCACCATTTAAATTGATTGAGCCATTCGTACAAGGTGATAACCGTCGACTGTGTAGCTCAAGGGTAAGGGTTTGAAGTCCCAGTCCGAATAATCGCTATTCGAGTTTTGACGTGGACACAGAATGTACGCACTGCTGACGAGTCCCAAACAAGACGAAACAGCTGCCCAGCGCTCTTTGTTGGTTATCACAAACATTTAGTATTGTTTAGTTCATGAGCCCCATGGATTTAGGAACGTTTTCACACGCGATTGAGAACCAGGATCACAAAAACGGTTCTTTTCAAATGCGCGATCCGAGATGAAATAGTGAAATCATCATACAAACGCGCCTTCAGACTCTGTCTTCACACACAATACTCAGTTAGTCCGGTCAACTATACACTCGGGAAGCCCTAAACTGGAGCTCATCATTAGGGCACATCCACAGNCATCCACAGTCCTCTCTAGGCTTTAAACTCCGGACCCTTTCGCATAGAAGGCGTGTGCGTTACGACCGTGCTAACCAGCTCACGCGCAGACCGACCAGAACTGGTAATTCACGTTTGTTCGGGGATACTCGATCGTTTACGGGCCCAAAACGATGACATTATCCAAATATACTGCAGCACCCGTGATACCTGTAGACATCCGTGTACACCAGCTGCTGTTAAACTGCTGATAAGTCAAGTTTGGCGAAACAGGTACCACCATTCACTTTTGTGCAGTTGTCTTCTGATATCGGAAGTGGATATTGCTGATCTTCTAGTGAGTGAGGCGTTCAGACCCGATGAGAAATCGGCACCGTGCAATTGGGTTTCTTGAAGATCCTAATCGAAAGTGCCCATAATGAGCTATTGGCCAGTTTGATGACACCAGATTGTTGCAATCAATCTAACTCAGTGTCAACTGATTGAATGGCGGCATAAGGTACAGGTTGCTTGGATTTAAACACCGGATTCAGTGGAAGTGAGTCACGGAACTTGGAGCAATGATCAAGGCCTTCTTGAAATACGGACACAAATTTCTGCTTCAATGATTGTATCAAGCCCGCAATAGAGGATGAAAACCTGTTCTACATTCGGACTTGATGGCACACTTCGTTCACGGGAAGGTCCAACAATTGGAAATTTTCGACCAAATGAAGACCAAAGAGGTTCAGGTTGAATCGATTGGTCAGATAAGTTCCTTTTGCGGTAATGCCTCGGAATGAAATGTCACAGTTGATTTTACCGGTAATTTCAACTCACCTCCTGAAGCCCTTTTAGCTTTTTTGGTAGACAGAATAATTGCTGGCCTACCGATGTGGTTCCATATGCCTTTGGAGATTAGAGTGATGTCTGAGGCTATGTGCAGCTGCAGTTTAGCTGGATTATAGTAAAGAATTTTCTCTTTGGTTGGCTATCTGTTTAGAAAATTTCAACAATTGAACGTGCTTCTCAGAGTCGTTTGTTGAACGTTGAGACGTTGAAATTTTTTCTTCTAACTGGTTTGAGTGTCTCATTGACCAGCAGCATTCTTCCTTGTGACCCCGTTTGTTGCACTTTCGACAGATGTGCTTTTTGAACGGTCAAAAACGTACAAAATGCCATTCACCACACGACCAACAGGCAGAGGGTCGCTTACTTGTGGGGCGTTTCAGAGACTCGAAGTTCGTCATTGATGGATGATTCTTTGGGCAATGCATTGAATGAACGTCGGCGATGAAAGTATTCTGTTCGACCAACGCAATGTCATGCTTCAAGGAGAGAGAGAGACCATGAGAGACTTCAGGTGCATATCCGGGTCCAGATCAATTCTGGATTGTAAACGGGTACGAATGTCAGCATCTTTTGGATTTTCCATTGCCCTGATAAAAACGAGTCATCGATCACTGAGCGAAGTTTGAACCGTTCGTAATCACGATTACCTAAGTCAGCAAGCATGCCTTAATCCTCTTCATCCCGTTTGCCCATTTTCAGACACTCGTAATGAATACTGAACAAAGAAGCTGACTCACTAAAGATAGCTGATAGCTGTGCCACTACTTCATCAAATTTCAAATTCTTGGGTTGTTTGGAAAGAATATAGTCAATAAATCTAGAGGGATACCCCCTTCGCTGTTTTAGGAATCTGGTTTTTCTCGTTGTTATAGTTTTATTGGAAAACATTAATGAAATCACTCGCCCCACGGTATACTAGAGTAAAATAGTTACGGGTAAATCTCTGCGTGTTATCCCAAATTCTCGTGTTCAGTGGAAATCATTTAATCTGATAGGTTCTCTCTCTACTAGAATACTTTTCTGAGGCTTTAGGTACTAACCCGATCGGCAAGGGAACAAGACAATTGCGAGGTTAACGAGAATTCAGAATCCAAGCAACACATGTTTGTCGGAGTCTGTGGGGAGGTGAACGTGCAGCGTGCTTCATCAGTTTTGAGATCATGCGTGAACTGGTGAAGATGTGTGATTGAACAAAATGAGACCATTGCATAACAAGCAACGATTTTAAAGAGATCAGTATGTAATTGCACTCACTACAAGGCACTGTGGAGACCAAGGTCTCATCAGCATGAATCATTGACGTTGGCTCCGTCATGCGGGTTAGTCCGAGGTCATAAAAGCGCAAGTTGATGGTAAAACATACCATGGTCAGTTGATGTTAAGCGCTTCACGCTACCTTTGCTAGGCTATGTGATTCATTCAATATATGCCAACATATACGAATAAAATTAGTACCTTACGCGGACCGGGACGTACATAGTAAATATCCCTGAAAAGGTTGCTGGCAAAAACAACCGTTAATGGTTGTCGGTTTGAAAGCAAGCCGAAATTTTCGACATCTAGAGTCGACCTATTCCCATAACTACCATGTCAAAATGTTCGATTTTTACCTAACAGTACTAACTTGACCAACGCTGTGATAAAGTGTTCTATGTTCAAGATGAACGTGTACGAGTCTGTCTCAGCTATCGAGTCGATCTTGATTACTCCCGTTTAGTATGCCGAATTCACGGTTTTTTGTATGCACGATAGAAGGAAAAAACACTAGACTCAATTTGAAAGTAGACCGTTGTTGGTAAATCCGGAATGGCCCGAATGCCCTGTATTAAAAAAGCGAAACCGTTTCCTCGGATGGTACATGGAAGAATAAAAGACGAGGCCCTTCAAATCAACTACTCTCGGCAACATGCCACTATACAAGAATGTGATGCAAATTTTAGTGATTTCGAAGAGTTCATACAAGTCTTTGAAATGTTTTTCAACTATAATTTTGAGTTACGATTGGGAGTTAGGAAGTGTTTTTGAACCGAACCAAACAGTACGAAGAAATCCGTCCAGTTTGTGAATTCGTTTTTGAGAGAAGACTGTATCTGTCCTAGTCCTACGGATACTCGGGCTGTTTGGGTGTCTATCGAAATTATGAACGTCTTTCCAATACCCGGACGTGAACTAACAGCTGCCTTCAGGGTCAATCCCCCGGCCACCTGATGCGATTTCAGTACGTAGAATTGAACGAGTTTCTGACCAGGTATAGCAGGAGATCACTTTTGAACTAAGAGCACCTAGAGGAAGATTAGATATTCCCGATGCATGAAAAAGGATCATCCTAATTGTTTACTAAAAGGAGTAATTAAAAAAATACAACCTGGACTTTTAGGAAAGTCGCAGATCACCCATTGTCTATTGGTCTAGATTTGACACAGCTGGGTATCCATAGTCGGAATATAGAAAAATTGAAATTACGCCTTCGATGAAGAGCAACAAGTAGATGAATTGGTGCTTACATGTTTCTCGTATACGAGCATTCGTCGGAATTAGACAATCAATCCATACAAAGTGATGAAAGACGCAGAGACGATCAATGACAATGAATATAATGAAATGATTTTTTGGAAGCCAATTGTATGCAATAATAAAAAACTAAAACAGTAAATACATTAGAAGAACTAAGTTGTAGATTACAGACTGTAAAAGTTTTAATGTCTTGAGTTCATATTTCGAGAGGCGTAATCGACGAAGTGGGAAGGCCAGCAAAACTGTGCACCTGAAGTGGCTTCAAGATAAGTAACTGATTTCGTTCGTGTAAATGGTAGACAGTCAATCATTGAACGTTCAGTGCTAAAAGACAATCCGATTCGATAAGCTGAAATTAAAAAATAACTAGTTGAAGTGTGGCGCCCTGAAGAAAATTGATCTAAAACGGTTGCGCAATTATAGCTGTGAAATAAACCTAGCCATGTGTCTGTTTCATATGAATAATTGTATGGTTATGCAAACAAAGTCAATAAGATAAACGGAAAATAACTTTTGTCTAAACTACTCCGAAGTTGTTCACTTATGACTGAGTTGAATTTAGGTGACCTAAGAGATGAGATTTTAATAATGAAGTAATTTGATATCCACATTAGCAATAAATGAGGACATACGAAGTTTACATTTCCCATAGCGAATGGGTCGTGAAATGGCGTCCAACTTGGAGAGAACCGCAGTATCATACTCACATGAAAAATCTCCTTCTCTTCAACTGCTCTATGTTTGACAGCCCCATTGCGCGACGAAAAATTGTAGTATTCGTAATAGGCACCAGTCACGGATCACGAATCAGTCGCAAATAAAGCACGGAATCGCACCAACAATCGTAAGCTGGAATCTCCGGTCACCAAGACACTGGAGAGAAGATGGCGCAAGTAGCGGTCCGTTTGTTGAGGGAAATCAACGTGAATAAGAAAGATATAAATTGAAGTATCATTGATCAAGCAAAAATCAACCAATTACCGTTCTCGTTCTCCGAGTCACACGGCTTATGTTTGAACTACAGACTTTTGATTGGTAGATACTTTTGGCATGTGGTTCGATGTCCAGAAACCGGATCACGTAGCCGCTCCGAATGTTGACTCATCACAGAAATCCAAGCCGTATACTGTCGCAAAGGCTTTGAGATCTGTTGTCTTTAAATTTAAATATGATGAAATAAAGCTTTTCCAAGAAATACAAATTCTGTTCTCCAACGTTTGGCGCACTGAACAAGTTCTTTCAAGAGGGACTTGATTGTCATCCCGATCTTTAAGGGTGACCCGCGCAACGACTACGTCAACCATGGTTCTATAAGCCTATTCTCAACGGTGCCGAAACTATTGGTATTCTTCATTCTTCGCAGATTGGACAAAATGCGTAAAGAGCAGACCTGGGAGCAACAGGCTTGGTTTCGCGTTATCGTTGGATGCATCGATCAAATCTTCACCCTCCGACGGCTAAATTACCGCCAAATTTTTCGGAGACCAAAGATCGTTGCATTCTCAGACATTCTCGCGATCCCTGACTCTATCGATAGGACCGCATTATGAAACTGTTTGTTGAGGAGTTGAGTACCAGAGGAGTATGTTGATCTTCAAAAAGGCGTATCGTCTATCTCATGTTGCGTTAGGACGTATGAGCAGGTTTCATCATCGTTTGCAATCTCCAGTGGAATGCAACAGAGAGGCTCTTTATCCCCGTTCTTTTTTAAATTTACCACGAGGATTGTTCCATAGAATGCTTTGTCCGGTCTAACAAACGGCGGAGTTGAATTTCTCTTAAGAAACATACTTTTTAATCTACACTACATGGAATACATCGCCCAGCTGAGCGATAATGCACAAACAATTCAACCGCCTGCTGATTGAGACACCCATATATAGTACGCACTTTGCATCACACATCAGAAAAGTGCTTTCTTATACAAGGCTGTTGGGGTATGTGTCCGCATTCAAATATTGTTTTGATCTGCAAGGGATAGTCGTCGGAATAGTGAAGTAACTCGGGCGTTTGATAACAGCTGGAGGTGTTATCTGAGATGGAATAACATAGAGAATAGCGGAGGGTAGAATAGCTTTCGCTAACGTGCAAGAACTGTACCCCTGCCTTAGAAATTCGACTCTTCCGCATCGTAAGGGTGTACACCACTGCAGTTCTCAGAGTTCGATTTTGCGAATACATGATTTGGCCCGTTCGCGTTGAGAATGTTAATCATTTTTCTGTATTTGACCATCAGTGTCATCGGAGCATTGATCGTAAACAGTATGCAATGAAGAGTTTCGTCGTCGCATATCGAGTGCTGATAGTAATNNTACGTATGTCTGCCCATCATCTACCTCTCCCGGTTCTCTTGGCATGTGCTAACAAGGCTTGAAGAAAGGTCGCAATGATTAAACCGTGATTTGGTCTTGGGTTATGAAGTTAGTTTCGGCATTGAAATTCGGTTAGTGCTTGCCACCTTTCATGTGGGGGAACTAAGGATTAAGGATTTCCGTTGATTAGAGATACTGATACATATGACCGAGAACAGAAATCAGTTGCACGAATGCGATCAGGTGCATCCGTGGTAATCTCTTGCCCCATGGAAAGAAAATGCAAAAACACCAAAAATTGCATGTGAAACACCTGCAAAAACATTGTTTTTCTTGACTGCATTGTTTCTCATCATGTGCTTTCCCTCGTTCTCCCCTTATGGGTACTCAGTGCTTCCATTTTCGTTTTCAGAGCTTTAGATTTAGGGTCATGCTTGTATCCCACCTGATGTGTGCCGTCAACCGTTACTCTGGTGAATGATATCCCTAATCTTTTCAACAATATTCAGACTATTCACATTTTAAAAAATGTTGCAAAAGACCGGACACTACCCTTTATGCAAACAGCTTCAGTTTGCAATTGCTTGCATTCTTTCACACTGGCCTCATTGCTTTCCTGTATTTCTTTTTTGGTTTTAAATGAAAAAGCCATCACTACGTTTTCTCGTTCGTTGAAAATTTTGTCCCAATATGGAGGGACTGATCGGAATACTTTGTTTGGTATTTTGTTTTCCACCATTCGGATGCATTTTACAGGTTTCTTAAAAGGTGAACTCGTAATGAGTGGCACTGTCTGCATCACGAATCCGGGAGAGCTCTATCGGATCCCTAAACGCGATTCAGGCTTCAATTTATCTGCATGTGTATCCACTTACAGAATCAATGTCATTCTTTACGATATACGTCTCTGATTTAATCTTGTGACAATTTTCACGTATCCTTGGAAATGATTCACTTAGTATAGGTTACCGCACACTACAGTGTCAAGCCTATTTCCGTCAATTGTCTTATAAAGATATGTACATTATAACCACTGTGTAAATGCATAATGTTTTTGAGAATTGAACTGAATGCTGGTCCGGTGGGAACGTCACCAAATTATCTCCCCGGGGGGACGAATGTTCGATTCGCACCATCATTCCCTCACTTGTGCCGTTTGTGTGGTTTATGACAGCCCTTTGATTGGCCGCTTCCCCTTTCCTGACAATAGTATTATTGTACAATCAATAAAAGGAAGTAAAAATGGAAAATAAAAAAGAAAGAAGGAAAATAGTGTATAAAGTGCAGTGCAATAAATATAAAATTCTTTCAGTTAATTGTTATTTATCAAATACACAGTGTTTCAGTCAATTTTCAGTAAAAAAATTTACGGCCAACTAACTGCTGCTTGAGGGACAAATACAAGTAAGGAAAATGGGCTGCGTGGCGGGGTTTGAGAGCTGTAATGCCAAACTTAATCTCTTGATTGAGCTTTGTACTATTAGGGCACTAGGGAGGGGTGGAATTAAAAATGAAAATCTTAGTCCAAACAGGTCCTTGAAAGCAGTTCCCTTGACTCGGTTGCTTCGCTTCAAATTTCGAGTAATTTCAAAAAATCTTGCAGTTGTGTTATTTTCAATGCTTTTTATGCTCGTCATCATATTCTGTCGGTAAGAAAGAGAAAAAAACTAACAATAGATAGATGTAATCATTGACCAGGTTATGGTGTACAACATTCAGTCGATGATGACCGAACAGAATAAGTTTCATGAAATCCATAAATGTCTCGTAATCGATTACTTCAGTACACCAACAGAGGCCTGTCAACAAACCCGCATTGCACAATGTCAATAACGATCTTAGTTGTTGATGGATCGTGACTATCCTCTATGAGTGTTTCATCATCATTTCTTAATGGTTACGCTGGCTGGTCTCAAAACCTCATCGGCTTTCCGCGTCAGCTAGTATTTGTAGTGTCAGCTGGGTGTGAGAACGACAATGAATCACCGAATACAACACGTTGATTGTGTGTGTGTGCCAAATGATCGACAGTTTGTGACAACCCCCTCCCCTCCCCCCCTATTCATCCATCATTTTTTTCGGAGCTTTAAAAAACTCACGAATCCAAGCGGTTGAACTAACGTTGCCAGGTCTTATGTACTTTGACTATAGTCATTTAATTCGTCATACAAATTTATTTGATTCTTAGAAAAATACACAGTTAATCAAAATTCGTTTCATTTACCACGGGTGCATTTTCAATGCATCGATTTTCAATGTTTCTCTGCTTCGGCAGCAATCTTAAAACAAGGTGTTTCGTAATTCGTGCCTCAGTATGTTGGATTATTGTACAGTTCGAGCCCATGTTTCCTTCTTACATCTTTTGTCTGAATGCGCTTGAACTCACCATCGAAGGGATTGGATGGAATGTTTGATGGCTATCACGAGAGCAATCAGGATAAGAGGCATGACTTTAGCATTAGGGTTTTGTGATGATCTAACGATCCGAAACAACGCCAGCCTGGGAGCGACACGAATGGGGTGGTGGTTGCCCAGTGGTTACGTTACCAAATTATCACCCCGGGAGACGAGTGTTTGAATCCCACCATCACCGCTTGATCTCCTCATTGTGTGTTGAATCTCAGCCTTTTGATTGGCCCCTTCCCTCTTTCTGAAAGTTTTACCTTTATATATTCAATAAAAGAAAGTAAAAGGAAAAAGAACTTTAGAACAACCGCTGAGAAACTGGTGTTCTAGACTAATCAAAATCCGCCTGTTTCGAACAGGAATCTTTTGACAATAAGAACACAAATACTACTTTGACAATACCGCTTTATACAATGATATTCCCTTCTTTAAATATTACTTAATTCCCTTTATTTCTTTCAATAAACCAACCGGTAGTTTTGTGATTGTAGTTTTATCCTCATGCCGTGATCACTGAATCCCCAATAGCGTTTCTCCGTACTGCATGTTACCCGAACCCTCACCGTTCGTTGCCAACTATTGCAGAGATTGGTATTAGCGATTACATTATCTAGGTTAGTAAAAAGCTTATTTAGTACATTTTCCACCTAATCCCACATACAAGTTAGTTTGAAATATACTGTATGAGCACACAGCACAGATAAGCACCGATTTTGTTACATTGGTCCTGATGAAAATTGAGTTTGAACGTTCAAAGCATTATATTTATCGATTGGAAGATTCCGAGCAGAACATCAGGAGTGAAGTGGATATCTCAATTTATTACACGGAGAGAACAATATATATATTTGATGTTCAATGGTTCGCCCAGCTTGGCAGTTGTATTTAGGACGTTTCATAACCAATCGAGGTTATTGCATTGAGAATGTCACCTCGATTTGTGATGCAACGTTTGCAGTACAAATGCCAAGCTGGGCGAACCAATGAACATCAAGTTGTACTACCCGAGTTACAAAACAACAATCAACAACGTTGTTTACAAAATTGTCAAAGATATATATTTACAATCTGTAGAGTGGAGAAGATGAAATTTCTAGCATGACAGATGTGCTGGTGTCCAGACTTGAATGCATGAGTTTGCATAACGGCAAATATTTCTGAATTAAAGACTGAAAAATTGGACTTTATTACCAGAGCTTTATCCAACAATGCATCGTCTACATTCTGCCTTTTGCGGATTATTACTGAATCTTTACTATACCGTTGTGTTTATTGACTCGTATTCAAAGTGATCCGAAGTATTTTTGAAAGGCACGCTAAAAACAGTCTTCGTGATTTAGACTGTCATGAAGTGCTTCTACCAAGGAGACAGCGTAGATTTCTGTGAGGGATAATGCTTCTGAGTTGTGTGCAATGGAAATGAATAATTTCTTCGATAGCATTCGATGCCAACATGTACGAAAGGCACTGAGATAGTACAGCTGAGAATCTAGTTAGAATCGTCAAGAGCCCACTGGTATGTTTGAATCCGGAATTACTGGGAGAGATTTTTGAAAAGCTGCCCATTGCAAAACTGTACATGTCTAGTTGTTTGCGGTCTTCCCTGAGCTGCATGGATTTCAGCAAACTGACATACTTCAAGCGCAACCATCTTCGTTTGTTAGAATAACCGTCACCAAAAACATGGATGAAAACTAGTGATTTATAAGATCAAACTACACATCGATGGCATATCGATCAGAGACGAGCGAGATGTAAACCTATGTGAACCACAAGGGGAAGTTAACACCTATTAAAAGCCCGAAGAGGATCAGATTGTTGTTACAACTGAGATTCAATTCCGTAATCCCCCAGTATGAAGATGGATGACGACTAGCAAAACCTGCAGCCTCAACGAATGTAGTTGAGAGGGAATGGGAATATCGAGTACGTCTGTCGCACTGCAATGGAGACAGCAAAGGATGACGAGAGCTGGTCACACGTCCTTACGTAACATGAATTGGGCAACACGACTCCTTGATGAACGACACACGTCTCAGGTACTCACTGCCTCTATGAACAGTTTCCTATTGGGGCCCTATCGATCGAATCAAAGGTCACGTAAAGGTCTGAGAGCAAAATGATCGTTGGTCTCTGAAAAACATGACAATGCCATAGCAGCTGTCAGAGGTGAAGATTTGATCGATGCGTCGAATACCGGCACGAAACTCAGCTTGATCCTCGCGGATCCGTTCTTCATGCATATTGTACAATCTAAGGAGAATGACGGACGCCAAAAGCTTTTACGCTATAGGAATCAGGCCTAGACCACTATGATTGGTGCAGTTACTGCGCTACCCTTTTAAAATTGGACTGACAATCGATTCTTCCTCCCCACGATGAGCGTGTCTGCTGTAGCATTTGAAGTAGGTGCGGATGACGGATCACGAACGCCATTGAAACACTAAATCGCACCATCACTTGTGCACTAGCATCTCCCGTCATCGAGAACCAGAAAAAAGGCTACAGAAGTAGAGGTTTAGGTATTATATTATTATTAGCTATTAAAAGAAACTAATGGGAATAAATAATAGGCAAACAGAAATATCACTGATCAAATGAATATAAGCTAATCACCGTCCATGTCCATCCAGTCCCATGGCTTCTGTATGAACTGTATTGATTAATCAATATCGCTGGTCCATGGCCCAATGTCCAGAAACTGGAGCGCTTAGGCGCTTGGCTGGCGTCATCTTGGAGGGTTGACTCACCGCAACTGCTCAGTGTGACTAACTTAAGGGAACGGAGCCACCCAGTCTCGAACACGCTTGATTCCATCATCTTTAGATAGATCTGGGAGAAAGCCATCGGAGCCCGGCGCTTTATGACACGAATAGTAAGCCAAATAGATGAGACATTTTGAAAGGGAGATTTTTGATTTGCCTGCTACGAGAATGAACGCTGTGCATCCATCAAATAGACAGACAGACAGAACACTAGGATTCCAAGCGATTTGGTGCTTCAAGGCACATTATCTGAGTACAAATATTGTCCGACTATTGTAGAATCACTTTGGCCAATCCTAACACATGTGCGCGGCACATCTGCTCAACAAGCCTTGTTATTTCCCATTAAGTAACGGCAGTATTCACGTTCTCCCGTCCGCACAAGCACGAATCATGGACGGCCAAAAGATACCGCGCACATTTATAGTGGATAGCACACGTTTGCACCTGACTACTTTATGCGTACTGACAAAGACCGATCAAGTTGCTTGTACCCTTTTTCACCCAGTGCTTGCTTGCGAGTGTTTGGCAATGCAACCTTAGTCTATAAAATGACCAGTTTGTACTGCACTCACATAGTACATTCTATTGCCTACCAGATAAGGTCTGACTGTGCTTTTAGTTACCAAAAAAACTCTGTCTGCGTCCCACTGGGAAGAGTAAATTAGTTATAAAATCGATTCAAGAACAAAATTCGAATCTGCTCGGGCGAGAAATCCATTGGATTGTGAATGAATTTATCGGGGGCGTGGAGGATATTCAAACCCACCACCGTTTGTGCACAGCATGGGCTTTATCAGTTGAAGAGATAGGTTGTAAGATGATCATGGTAAATACGACAGTGTGGCATTGATCGATCAAGCTGTAACCTGCTTTCCCGGTGTTCTGATTTGATCAAACTTGTATCCTCGATTCTCAGCTGTTTAATTAACAGTAAATGCCTCATGTCCCTTGGCAGTTTAGTTACTTTTACTTATTCCATTTTGCAGTGTTCTCCAACTTCGATAAATGTGATAATGGTCACAATCGTGTAAACAATTTAATGATTGACATTAATCTGAACTCCATGCCCCAATTTTACGTTTCCTTTAAACCGAATTCTTTATAGATCCCTTGCTTACTTGTGGATCATTGTGATTCGTTGTTTTGAAAAAAAAATCCATTTTTATCCCACCTACCTTCAGATTGAACAAAATCACTCTCAAACTACGGGCACCTTTCAAAAGCAGTACGTGATCAGCTAACAGCGTGCTAATACCCGACTAAAGTCCATTTCGTTTTGAAGCATCCTTTTTAGATTTGCACTCTTTATCTTCTCATAAATTCTCTACAAACTGATAATTTCACAGTTTTACTATATCCCAAAGACGTCACGTATACTTCCGCAGTGTAAAAGACGCACTACAATAACGAATGCTATGTACCACTTTGTCATCTCCCTCCCTATTCCGGCATGTAAATCGCGAAAATTCGTATATTTATGCTCGCTTTTAATGTAATCAGGCGAACTCCCTGTCAAACTGCATTTGAAAATGAAAACTGGTCTTGGTGAAAATATATATTTAAAGTAAAAAAATGACTATGACTTTTAGTGTAATTCATGCGAGTAGCCAAGTTATCGAGCAATACGATCAATACGACACGCTTTACTGCATTGACCAAATCTCTTCCGCACAAATGAATGTTTTACTTCGCCAAAACACCATGCACAAAGGAGATTATTTGTGGTGATCCAGACTTCCGTGACCGCAATCCATGCACAACCAGGTAGGTACAGTTTCATCTCATCCAATCACCGTTCAGGAAGCTCGGCCAATGGTACACCGGGCGAACATGACATCCGAGTTAGTACATGTGATGCGCCCGCGCAAACGTTTACTTGATTGGAGGACGGTCATTCAACTAATCATATGAACTATTATCTTCTATAAAACATGCTTTAAGCCCACCAATAAACATAAGCATTTACTGCTATCAATTCCTCGTGTATTTCATTGGTGTCCGCAGTTCGGGTTGGAGCCAATCTAGTTCTGAGCAGCACATTACGGGTTCTCGTATTTCTACATTCAGTACTATTCCGATTACCACATCATTGTATGGTGATAAAATCATCATGTGTTTTGGCATCTAATTAGTCCATTAAAAATAATTCATAATAGCAGTTTTCACTCAAAAAAATAAGTAAATCGGCCTGGAATATTACCACCCGAGTCATAACCCTGAAGGATAGAGCTGAGATGCGCAAAAAACGATGCCTGCAGTAAGCTCGCATCGTGTATGATGAAGGTGAAAATGGTCTGATCAGCTGCCCGGTGGACAAGTATGCTTGCGTTCTACCTATGAGGTCCCCGGTTCGCTATCCCCAGTCGGGTCTCTGGATTCGCACTGTTGATAAGATCCAACCAGGTCAAAACAACTGTCCAGCACTTCCTATCTATTTCTGTTCACGCTTCATTTGCTCTTTACGCGACGAAATCCATGATATGAATAAGCCGAACCCTCCATTTCTCTCATCTAATATCTTGTCACCTATCAACACTAAATAACGTCAAGTGAAAAAAGATAAACTTGCAGGTTGTTGAGCATATGTCTGTTTACATCCGGTATAATCCATGAACAGCTTGACGTTTACTGGAAATTTACTCCTCTGTTCACGGAAATGGATTGGCATCCATGTTTTGCAATTCACCACCAATGGTAATTACTTGTTTAATGAGGCAGATTGCATAATTTTTAAACAAATTTACTTCTCATTTAGTCTCAGAAACTTCTCAACATGTTCAAACCTGACTTTTAATTTATTGCATTTATTACTTTCTCACGCGCCAAAAAATATCCACCGGCATGTGAACGATATTTTCAGATAATAGATAGAATTAAATGTATTTTTTACGAATACCAAAATATTTCTCAAAAAGTTATTCAAGAAAAAAATTCCATAAGAAACAAAATGCGCTCGCAATCCAGCGGAGGGCATTGATTACAGGTCGTGCCTACCAAAGACCAACGAACATTGTATTCCTAGACATCTGTGCGGCCTTCGACTCTATCGATGGGACCGCACTATGGATCTGTTTATTGAGGAATGGAGTACCTGAGAAGTAAGTGTCGATCCTCAAAGAGTTGTATCGTCATACCTCAGGTCGGGTTAGGGTCTATGGTCAACTTTCGCCACCCTTCACCGTCTCCAGTGGAGTTCGGCAAGGCTGCCCTATATCCCCATTTCTTTTCAACTCTGTCATGGAGGAAGTTCTTCAGAATGCTTTTCCCGGGTCTAGCAAACGGCGGAGTGGAACTCTTCGCAGGGAACAGAGTTCTTGACTTAAAATATGCCGATGACATCGCCTTTCTGGGTGGCAACACACAGGCAGTCCAAAACGCTTTGAACTGCTTGGGGATCGAGGTATCCAGATATGGTATGTGCTTTGCATCTTCCGAGTGCAAAGTGCTTGTTCAAGGCTGGCAAGAGCCTGTGCCTGCACTCACCCTCTGTGGTGATGAACTGGAAGTAGTTGAGACCTTTGAATACCTCGGGAGCTTGATCGCAGCTGGTGAGGGTGTTGGGAGGGAGATCACATCACGAATAGCGGAAGCTAGAGCAGCGTTCGCCAACCTGCGACACATGTGGCGCTGCCATGACATCCGACTATCCCTTAAAGGGAGGGTGTACATTGCCGTGGTTCGTAGCGTTCCCTTTTACGGTTGCAAAACCTGACCCGTCCGCGTTGAGGATGCTAATCGACTTTCTGTATTTGATCACCGATGTCTCCGAATCATTGCTCGTGTCTGGTGGGAACACCGAGTGAGTAATGACGAGGTTCGTCGTCGTGTGTTGGGTGCAGATAGTCGTTCTCTAACAGAAGTACTCGCTCTACACCGCCTCCAATGGCTTGGTCACGTATTGTGTACGCCTGCCCATCGACTACCTTTCCGTGCTCTCTTCGCACGTGCCGGGCGAGCCTGGAAGAAGCGCCCCGGCGGTCAGACCATGACATGATCCAGAGGTATGAAGAAGCTGGCTTCAGCTTTGGCTTCGGTTGGTGCAGCCCGCCTTCCAGGTTGGGGCCCAAGAGATGAGGATTGTCGTTGCTTGGAGACGCTGAGAGATATGGCCCGGGATAGAAGTCAGTGGCGCAAATGTTGTACGGTCTGTCTGCCGAAACCCCGTACCCGGTAAAAACAACAAACAACACAAAAAATATCAAAAGTGTGCGGTGAAACTCACACAAAAAATTTTGTTATCCCAGTTATCTTCCATTTTCCCGTATTTAACTGTTTCAGCCTCTTTGCACTTTGCTCTGTACCCCAATCCACCTATCCCTTATTATTGTTATTGTTAATATTGTTGTGGCGTTGGCACCATGCTTGTTCACAAGCCGATGAAAAATATATGTACATTGATTGCAGGTTTCTATAGGGCAATAGCTAATGGCACAACCAGTACAGAATAAAAACACATCAAACTACAGTTTCTTGCCAAAAACTAAAACAAAATTTATGAAATGTAAACTCAGAACTTAGAGTTCCGTGATGAAATAGAGATGAAAAAGAAGTCTTTATAATAAAACAGTTCTGATAAATGCTTTTTATTGGTAAATTACTGTTTAATAGTCTATGTAACTGATGTAGCTCATACTTAGCTATTTGTGTTGTAACGTTNACCGGACTAGCTTGGACCGTGAGCCCACATGAGCACGCGATAGGACAGCCCAAGAGTGGAAGCCATAACGACCCAGTGACTGAGTGAGTGCAACACGAATACACTCAGACTTCGGTACTCAACGCAATTATCAAGAGAACCGGAAGAACGCCCCGAAAGAGTAGTACATCCTAGAACCTAATCGGAGACAAGACGGACATCAGACCTTCAGGTGAGGTTGTGTATTTGACTCGACCCAAAAGGCGATTGCTCTAGACAACTCATCTGTTTATATTCAGTTTCGGAACCGGCCAGCAATGATATTTTAAATTAGCCCGAATGTACAGGACTCGGAAAGAATGACCCAATCAGGACCAACTATGGCCGAAGACTGAGATTTGGCCGGCGCGAAAATTAGGAAAGTCAAATAATTTTAAATAACTAGGAGAATAGGGAGAAGAAAAGGAAAACGGTCACTTTTATAGGGTAAATGTGCTTTTCCCAATCAATTTAAAGTTGGTGGGTGCGCTTCACTGGGCTACTTGGGCATCTGTCATTGATCATTGATGCATCTTTAATGAAGTTACACATGTTAGCGAACGTCATTTCTAAAGCTATTCTCTACCTTATCAGTGGCCCGTAACACGCTCACCTTTAGGTTAAAGAACTCCTATGCCATCTGCTCCGTTTCCTGATTGGCTAGTTGGAAGCTGTACCGTGGTGCATGCATACTCACTACCCGATCAGCACTAGCAACTGACTGGGCACAGTCATCTTGATTGTTTGATTAACTACTCTCATTTCTCGTCCTCCTTGCCAGGGCCATATAGGCAGAAGAAATCTCCTCAAGGTTGATGAACCGAACTGACCAATCAGAATCACCCGAGATATCCGTGACAAGCCAAAGGAATTCTGATTCCCTAATCACTGGCTAACCCTATAAATACCCTTGTGCAATTTAATTATACACGTGTTGCTGGTAAAAGAGACGTCTCCTTCACTCATTCATATTCTGCTGAGTGGTGTGGTATCGTGAGGCGTTAATTACTGGACCCATGTCGTTCCCTGTTGCAGCTCATCGCGTATTTTAACCGCAGTCACTCATAGTGTACGTGGAAGCCATGGAGTGATAAACATGATGACGATGATAAAAATTTTATTCTGAGAGGATTGACTACTTTATATCTTCTTTTGCATGACAACAGGAAGGAACAAAGCAAGTTGTTTAGCGCCAGTTTCCATTAGGCGGAAAAGTATTCTGGTGCCCTAATACTCATTCGGTTATAGAAAACTTTTATAATTTCTGATTAGTGGTAGCTTTAGTAATCACTATTTTAACAACGACCACGGTGGTGTTCCCTTCGCTAAACTGAATCGAGAGATTAGCGCGTTCTTATGATTTTTCCGCAGCTCCGGTATTCTGCTAGCCTTATTTGATAATAGGATTGTTCGAAGTCAGTTTGCATTAGCCACTTGTGAATATCACACCTTAGCCTTAAGCCAACGTGCTTCTTTTGTGTAGTAGAACAGAATTTAATAGGACTATATGGTTTCAGTGATAAAGATTATTCAATTTCGAGTCCATAGTTGAAAAAGTGCGTTTTTGAAAAAACATTCAAACTATTTTAGTTGGATTTTCCTTAAAATTCCGTAATTATCATAAAATTTATGGCACATTTGGACAGCCTTTTTTGTTATTTCAATCACAGGTGGTTTGCGAATGATATCTCACTCCGCTCTGGACATGCGGTCCAACAATTCATTTCGATTGTTAAGTAGGATAGAACTCTTGTTGGTGCTTCTGTGACGATAGCATACAAATGGAATGTAACCTGTAAGCGTCGAACAAACGATGTGAATCTGATCAACAATGATCCGTATATCGACCGAACATGATTGATTGGTGTCGTAATGTAGCCGCTTATTCTATACGTTTTTCAATTTAAGATGTCCGAATATCAATTTAAGTTGTCATGTTGCTATGTCAATAGTACTATACCTTTTTCGTGTCAAGTTGTCCCAGTATCATATCATGTTGTCCGGGAATCATTTCAAACTGTCCCCGGATTATTTTAAGCTGTCACATTGACCTCACCGGCGCTGAGAAGCCTCCCAGCGCGTTCTGGATGACCACCACGCAACTCCGATTTCTCTACCTCCCGTTAAAAATGCGGGGGTCGGTTGTGGGATGGGCTTCGGTCAGTCACGCCTCAATTCCCATGAAATACATATCGATCGTTTATCGTGCTAGTACGCGTGTGGCTCTGTATGTGTATTATGTGTTTGTCCCCCTCCGCTGATACCAGTGAATCATGCGCGATCAACGTTTGAGCCAATACAGTGCGATTGCTCCATCGTCTCGTCCCTCTCATCCGTGACCTTAAACAAGTACATTCCTTCTTACCCTTTCTGTCATCCGATCATATTCCGCGATCTGTGGCACTTAGAATCCCTCACCCCAACACGATACTGGCTGATTACCGACTTGTACGTTTTGTAATGCCCTTGTTGTTACGCCCAGTCTATCCGAGTGCGATGGCACTCCTGCTGCACAGCCGAAGTTCACTGCGTCTGCCCGGGACTCACGGCTGTAAAAAAGGTGGTTTCTCGCCCGGGTTAGCTGGGCGAGTACCAGGGCCCTTGTTAAGGCTGAACCATTCGGCCGATCAATAAATCAACTCGATCGGTCGTGTGCTTTTCGGGCCGGCCGAGGAGGAGGATAGGTTACGAATCCGATGCTGCTTAAATGTTGATAGAGGATCACAAGAGAACGCATTCCAGACCACCATCCTGATTGGTTTATTCGCAGATTGACGAGTTGACGCATTGCAGACGCATAGGTCTCCAAGATAAGTCAAAGATATCCCATGGGTATTCAGGTGTGTGTAATAGAGGCACGTCTCACAACCGTACACCTAGAGCTTCAATGGTAGGTTGAAAACTCTGTACCACATGGTGACATCGCTAGGAGGCTCGATCGTGTAGATGGGCCTGACCACTTCACTCATTCTGACACGATTTTTGGATCTGACCAAATGAGGCGTACTTGTTTGTTTGTTGTACTTGTTTAAGGTCACGGATGAGAGGGACGAGACGATGGAGCAATCGCACTGTATTGGCTCAAACGTTGATCGCGCATGATTCACCGGTATCAGCGGAGGGGGACAAACACATAATACACATACAGAGCCACACGCGTACTAGCACGATAAACGATCGATATGTATTTCATGGGAATTGAGGCGTGGCTGACCGAAGCCCATCCCACAACCGACCCCCGCATTTTTAACGGGAGGTAGAGAAATCGGAGTTGCGTGGTGGTCATCCAGAACGCGCTGGGAGGCTTCTCAGCGCCGGTGAGGTCAATGTGACAGCTTAAAATAATCCGGGGACAGCTTGAAATACTCGCAGGACAACTTGAAGTAATTCGGGGACAACTTGACATGAAAAAGGCATAGAGTGCGATTGACCATCGTTTTCACATTGTCTTGGTGTCATGTCCAGTCCACCCGTGTGACGATGGCAAGCCCGCTGTACAGTTGAAGTTCACTGGGCCTGCGAAAGACTCGCGGTTGTAAACGTCGTGTGGTTTCTTGCTCGGGTTAGGTGGGCAAGCGCCAGGTCTCCTGTCGCGGTAACCTATCCGACCGATTGATATTGTCCGACTACTGTAGAATCACTTTGGCCAATCCTAACACATGTGCGCGGCACATCTGCTCAACAAGCCTTGTTATTTCCCATTAAGTAACGGCAGTATTCACGTTCTCCCGTCCGCACAAGCACGAATCATGGACGGCCAAAAGATACCGCGCACATTTATAGTGGATAGCACACGTTTGCACCTGACTACTTTATGCGTACTGACAAAGACCGATCAAGTTGCTTGTACCCTTTTTCACCCAGTGCTTGCTTGCGAGTGTTTGGCAATGCAACCTTAGTCTATAAAATGACCAGTTTGTACTGCACTCACATAGTAC
>UZAN01044142.1:0-10690 GCA_900618425.1 Echinostoma caproni
TCGCAGTGCACGAAATTGAGTTCCTTGGCTACGCAATATCCTCTGAGGGCATCCGCCCGAGATTCGAAAACGTACAAGCGATACTGAAGTACCCTTAGCCTCAAATTCCTGATCAAATGAAGCATTTTCTCGAATTATGTTCATACTATCTCTGTCACTTACGGAATTTTGCAACGGTCTCAGAACCACTCAGGAGATTTATGAATCCAAATGATAAATGTGTTTGAGGCCCGGAACAACTAAAGTCTTCTGACTTTATTCGGTCTATGGTGTCTAAAGCGCCGACGATAGCCATTTTCAATGAGCATCTCCAAACTATTGTGTCAACAGACGCTTCTAAGGTCGGTTTTGGAGCCGTACTGTCGCAAGTTCTTGATGGATTGAAGAAAATTGTAACATTTGCGTCTGGATCACTGTCGGTGACTGAGAGAAAGTATCCCACGGGAGAGAAGGAAGCGCTAGCGTGCGTGTGGGCCATTGAGAAATGGCATCTGTACTTATTTGGTCGTCCATTTACCTTGAGAACGGATCATTCTGCGCTAACTAGCTTACTCAGTCGTGGCGATAAAGACCATCGACCCTTGCTAATCAGCCGCTGGTATGCTCAACTCCTTAATTATGATTTCGAAATAAAACTTACCCCAGGATCAAAGAATCAAGTAGCTGATGCACTATCACGTCTCCCGGTGAACGACCTAAATGGAGGTGAAGATATTGAGGAGACAAAAATTATTTCTCAACTGGAAAACCGTCAATGTGGGGCGATTACAAGACGATTACTGAATGAACATTCAGAAGTGAATTTGATTCTAACACAGGTTTCTCACTACCTCCAGTCGTCCTGGTCAGATAAAGGGTCACTTCCCACGGAGCTCATTCTGTATTACGTTCTGCGCGATGAACTAGCAACTATCAACAACTGTATGAGGCGCGGGGACAGATACGTTGTACCTCGCAGTTTGATACCAACCATCGTACAGTGTGCACATGAAGGACACCCCGGTATAGTCCGCACCAAGGCACGTGTGAGAGAACATTACTGGTGGACCAGATTTAACTCCTCTGTTGAAGCAGCAGTCAGGAACGGCTCTGCATGCCAAAACTCTGATAAATCAGCAAGGTCAATCTCTGCGTCGGTACAACCAATTGTGTTTCCCATGCGCCCATGGGCCAAATTGGCAATTTATATAATGGGTCCCTTCCAACGAGCCCCTATTGGAAAACAAAAGGTTGTTGTGGCCACCTGTTTCTACAGTAAATGGCCTGAGGCTATCCTATGTGGCGAAGTAACTTCCTCCGTCATCATCGAGTGGTTCAAAACTCTGTATTCCCGATTTGGTCTACCAGAGGATATAGTGACCGGCAATGGCCCACAGTTCAGAAGTAAAGAGTTTCAGGATTTCCTTCGTGTAAACGATATTAAACACTTAAGGACGGTTCTTTACAACCCAGCGGCGAATGAGCGAGCGTCTGAATAAAACCCTAAAGAAATCTATGCAAACCATACAACAGGAAGGAATCTCGTGGGAAGACGCACTCCTAATTGTACTCAGTACCTACCGAACAATTCCTCATTTCGCGACTCAAAAAACTCCGGCGGAATTGATGCTCGGCAGACGAGTCCGCACAAAATTGAACGCGATAGTTCCGCGGCGCGAAACTGGAAATTCCGATGAAGTTCACAGGCGATGTAGGTACCACGCATCATATCATCGCACTGTAAAACCGCTCAAAGTGGGTCAATACGTGTGGGTGTACCAAGTAAAAAGAGGAAAGATGAGTTTAAACTCACCGGACCCATGAAAGTCCAGAATGTTTACATGCCAGGAACTTATAAGTTGGCGGATGGCTCGAAGGTAAATGCAAGACGACTCTATACGTCGCTGCTGAAGGATGAGTCTCCCACAACCTCACCAAATCCGAACAGTACAGGTAATAAAACCGAAACCGGAGTAAACTTATGGACTGCCCGTAGGAGATCAACGAGTTCGATTTTCGGTGAACCGTTACCAGTGCAGCGAGTAGAGCCGCGAAAATGGCCAAGATCAAACGAACATCTACAATTCTGCTTGTTTTTCCCTTGTTTCATGAAATACTTATTTCCAACAAATTTGTGGAAGGAGAGGTGATGCTGTGGTTTACAACTCATTGGTGCTCATACATGCTTGTGACTGAATTGACTGATCGATCGATCAACCGATCGATTGACTGACTGTTTGAATGTTGGCTTGACGGCATTCGCATGTACTGCAACGTGTGAGCCGGACTCCGCCTAGCTGCCTGCTTGCCTTCCTACACACTGATCGTTCCTGCTCATTCCCCGATTTGTGTACCGGTTACATATTTACTGTCTACAATAAACTTACTGCTCCATTCGTCGTGTGCTCATTCGCTTACTAAATAACGGACACAAAACAGGGCGAAGCATGATTTGGTGAACATCGATGGCAGAAGTAAGCTGTAGCACTGCAAAAGCTTTTAAAAAGGCATCAGATGAGTGTTAACCAGTGGTCGTTTCCGAGGTAAGCGTTTAGTTACTACCTTCAGCCTAACCTCAGACGATGTGACACTGCACCACACTAGTCTGCCTTTCAGAAAAATTGCATATCGAGGTGTTGGAAGCCAAGGAAACTCGTCGTCAACATACCAATCTGGATGCTGCATTAGGAAGAGCCACGCCGGCCTGTGAGAACTGAACTGAACTGACATGAGAACCCGCATATCTTTACTCATCATTGGATTTACCCACCACGCAGGCTCCATATATTGTTCCTTCACCCGTTATCCCAGACACTTCATCCACACCCAGTCACCCAACAGACAAGACAAACCTATCCCACTGTTCCACCTACACACAAATTTACACCTCCAGACATTTTGCCTACATCACATATTGTTAGGAAAGTGCATTTCTTGCTCGTTTTCTTTAATTGCTCGCTTTTACTTTTACCTCATCAAATATTCAGTATGGATTTTTACTCTAGAAGGAGGATACCGCTTTGTCTTCTTTTCTGTTTACTCTGATGTGACATTATTGTACCGCTTGTTGTAACACACACAGTTAAAAATAACGCAATACAAAAGCTGTTTTCGTCACAGATCAGGATATCTTCCTGTGAATCCATTCTATTGACTCGCAGTGTTGGAAACCAACGGAACCGCCGATAACACAAGGAACTGGACGTGCGATTGGCAAGAGCCACAATTCGTCCTGTGAGAACTGAACTGAACTGAATGTACATTTCATTTTATTGTGATTCGTATGGGTAGAATCTTTTCCACTGCTTTTTCTTATTAGATAGATTGTCATGTAATGCTAGTTTTATCCTGCCGTATCCCTTTTCTCAACCGTTCTATTGCGAGTGTTCAGTATCAGTTTGACTTTCATCTATCGCTCTTAAATGTGCTGACACGGCACAAATAAAGGACTGCAAATCTCGTCACACATTAGTCGTAGAGTGCTATTTTGACTTGATCAGATCTGAAATAACGCATCTTACTGCTATACCTGCTGCTTAAATTATGCTAACAAAGAACATCAAGCTTTGATGGTAAGGTATTCTCCTTGGAAATAATGTGGAACGATTGTAGCTCGGAATGTGGATGTTGTCGTTGCAACAACACCATGGTGTGTTCTCTGAGCTGGAAGTGTTGTTTGCAGACGTTTCGTAGCCAAGCCAGCCAAAATCATCAGTGCAACTTCGGAGAAACGCCAGTCCTCGGTGTGACCCATTTCATATACTTCTGTTAGAGGGTTTTCAGTGGTAGTTTGCCTCCCTTTAATCCCATTGGTCAGTTGTGACCACTTGCTGTGATTTGATTGACTTTGTGGTTGCTATGGTGACGCACCCTCTTTCATCATTGATCGATTGGAATTCTTGTTCCAACTGTAATCCGGTTTGAAACGATTTCAAGCTGGTTAGAGCTGGTCGTGAGTCGTTTGCTGTTGGGACAGTTTTGGGTCACCAGTGGTTCCTTGAATAATGATAGATGGGTTTCAGTTCTATTTGTTTTTGATGCAGTCCTTCCTGGATTGCCATATTTCGATGAATTCCCGTATTGACTTTGTGGTCCCTCTTGTTATTACTCTTTCAGCCAATCAAATCACAGAGAATGGTCACAACTGACCAATAAAATTGAAGGGACGCAAACGGTCCATCAACATCCTCGAACAAAACTATGTAAGCGCGGTCACACTGAGGACTGGCGCTTCCCCGAATTTGCACTGATGATGTTACATTGTATTGAATTAGCCAGTAAGATACCTGGTGACCCTATTCATTTATTGCAACCTAATCTATCCACTTGTCTTCAGCATTGGTCCACATGGTCTTGTCGCTATTCACCCTCTCATATTTACATTTATAAGAATTTCGCTGTACACTACGTGGCCGGACTTCCAACCTAAAAAAGGAAAGGTCAGAAGTGAATTATATCGGAACTTTTGTCTCTGAAACAGACCTCAGCGACATTCTTTACTTTACATGTTATAAAAAGATACGATGCACAATGCTCTGAATCCAACCCAATGTTGTGGTCTGTGTGTTTACGTTAATATAAATCGGTGAACTCCTTCGCATAATACTTGAAACCTAATGGATCCATTCATTTTTATTCTCAAACGACTGGCAAACAAAATGATCCAGGATCTCACAAACAGCTGCAAACAGTGTGTTATTTGCTTGCAGTGCAATTAGATAATCTGAGTCGATTGTTACTTCAACATCTCTATTTTGGTCTGATTCGATTGAACTAAAACTGGTACCCGATGCGGATCTTCAATCTTTTGAAACGGCTATAGATTAATGATATATACTAAGCTAGGCGTAGCAATGTGGTGATTATACATAAACTATGAACTTCTTTGTTTTATTAAACACGATATCCTTGTTCATGCGAACTTTCCGCCCATTACAGTTCGGTTCCGTTTTTGAGTGCTCCGTTCTGATTTCATTCCGAGTCCTAGTCCGGGGTTAGACTATTACTGCGCGCATTTCGATACGTACACGAATAATTAGTCCAAGTGCTCATAATAAGAAGCGGTTTAGCTTTTTATATCACAAACAAAATTAATTCCATCTTTTCTGGGACACTTTCAGTAATCATAATATTACTTCTATTTCATTTGCTTATAATTAAGTATGACATCGCCTTGTAAAAGCAGAGCCATGGGTTGTAGTTGCGGGTCCAGTGCGGTACATTTCATAACTGCTGAAACAGCACAAAGAAGTACAAAAGATATCGGCCAGTTCCATAATACGATAGCAAGATGCGATAACGAGATCTTATAAACGAACAACAAATTCGATTACCGCCTAAGCCTCGCCAAAGTCGAGACAAATGTAAAACAAATCCGTGATTGGTTTGATTTGGAAGAATAAACTCATGACATAACTGATCAAATAACTAAGGATTTCAATTCTTTGACAATGATTCATATATGAAAATAAATACTACCGTCGATTCCGTCAAAAATCCCAGAAAAGTATTTTTGCGACTTAAAAATGTTCTTCTATGATGGCCGGGAAATTCCACCATTTTTGCACAGTACAGTAACCCACAAATTTTCGGTAGCATTACCGCCTTACTTGTACCCAGCGACCAGTCTAAAAGCAATCATGCGCCAACATGTTTGACGGACGGAATATCGGTGTCACTTAGTTCCATGCCGATGCACTTGGTATGCACTGAACGTTTTTTTACCTTCTGTTTTACCTTTCGCTTTAACCAATGACGTCAAACAAGGGTCCACGGGATCGGTAAAATGCTTCATCTTCAGTCACTACGGGGCTTGGCGAATTTCTGCATCAGAGGAACCTTTTTAGACTGCGATATTGTGCACAAAAATGTGCATGCGTGTACATAAAACAGTTGAACCATTTGCTGAGCTGCCTGAGGGGTTCACGCGCACGCGCGCACGATGAATGTCGAATTCGGATTTGTCACTTATTTCTATGTGAAACTATTTCTTATTTCAACGAGTCCAAAACTTACTTTGCGCTCCTGGAGGAGTCTCCGGAACAACGGAACTACTTCAACCGGAATGCACTCTTTTTGCGAAGATTCACATTTCAGTGGTATTTCAACAACAACAAAATACGCAAAACCGGTATATGGGTATTTTTTTATTCTACTATTCGCATATTTTGGTCTATGTTTCAGTGCGACTGGTTCAAATACATACTGAATATAAGTGTGTGTGTATGTGTGTGTGTTTGATAAAGAACGCTGACATGGCCCATGCTTTTTATGTTGTTATTATTCTGAACATTTTATGAATCGATGTTACCAGTAGTTGTGCAATATTATTAGACAAACATTTAACTTGGCTCTAGGTTGCAGTTGAGCTTCCAATACCAATAAAAGAATGGTTCACGTAAAGGCAAATTTTACCTTCATCTCATACAGACAGTAATGGCTAATCTAATCGCTTTCCACAAAGCCATGGAAGAATGTGCACCCTTTGGAGTAGATTGTTTTTTATTGACTTGACTGTGAGATAAGTTTACTGAATTGTAAATAATTTTAAAACCATTGTACACAATTCATTTAAACAAATGAAATATAAAAGAAGACAACAATAATCTCGGGGGAAAAGTTTCGGTTTCAATTATTTTTCCATTGAACGTTTGACTTGGGTTCGCTCGTTAGTTACAATCTCGGGATTTACGTCAACATACTATTCTGTAAAGTCCAAGCGTGCATAAACCAGATATGAAAGGTGAGCAAAAATACATATACCCGATGATAATGATATTTCTTCACAAATAGCTGCTCGATCCTAAGAGAACAGATACGCTAGGTAACGTTCTTTCTACGTATACATGTGAGATAAATAGTGGAGAGTGACCTTTTTGTCTTTCAGAAGAAAATCCATTGTTTCGCATTATTGGAAGCCACAAAATCAGACGATAATACATGTGTTGGGTTGCCTGAATGGTCCGGGCTACAGGGACTTGTCTGCAAGGGGAACTGAACTAGAGTAAAGAGTAATGTGTCTTAGGGAATGATGTGATACGATCAATCAAGTGGTCTAGAAACCATCTGCCTCCAAAAGCCTCAGTATGGTTGGAGGTGGGTGTGTAGGGTGGCGCCTGATCACCCTTCACTTGCACCTCGCGCAATGCTCCCACACGACCAAGTGTCTCGAATAGCCCCTGCTGAGGAAACTCTACTCACTGCCTTCTGGTGATGGAGGTGTTTCCGACCAAAGTGAGAGGACGAAAAGCCGACATCCGGGGTTATAACCGGGTTGGTGGACTACTGGCAGTTCACCTAGGGGAGTTGGCCAAAAACCCTGATTCTAAACCAACCAAGAGGAGGAGTACGAACCACGCCCATACCTTTTAGGTTGTGGCATTGGTCACCGGCTCAATTGGGCGTCGAGGTGTATTGGGCACCTTGGACGTTTGACCGCGTCCAAAAGGCGTATGATCGATGAACTGGACACTGGCCCTCAATGGAGTGCAGTCTTCACACACCACCGCGCTGCCTTGAGGGTCAGGCTTTGGCTAGCCAAAGTCTCTGGTTGAGGATTCCTCACGAAAATTCGGTTGCATTGGCCTGGGCAACCTGGCAGTATTCAACCCGCATGTAAATCATGGAACGTTTTTCTTTTTCACAAAGATTATTGTACCATGAATTGCTTGGCACACAGTCTGGATTCAGACGTGTGTGAAAAATATATAAATATATATGTGTATATTAGAAATCATCCTTCAGAAGGGCCATTTTCCATTTTACCGAGGATGTGTTGAGATTGGGCTTTAGATTTCGAATAGAGTCTGGAAAATCCAGCTTATACAATAAATGTGAGCTCCTTTTCAAGGTACTGAATAAATGTGAAAGTAGTGCCTACCGTTTGTTAGAGACACACAAAATTACTGTGTTCTAGATGAGAAAACGTCTGCCTATCCCGGGTAAATAACTTTGAAAAAATACCTGGTTTTGGTCCCAGCAGAGCACAAGCACATAACATGGGTGCGGAAAAATTCATCCTAAGGAAGTAGGCATATTACAAATATTTGAAAAAAGAATGAACTCGTAGAGATAACATGACTCTACCATGAAATTGAATATTCTGAAAACGGAGTGGAAAAGACGGCGCGACAAAGGCAGATAAATCGTCACAACAGTTCGCACACAATACCCTGATAATATCCGGATGACCTAACTCCGAGTCAATTCTTGACCCCCTCGAGGTGAGGGGATTGCATGTTTACACCAAACAATAGAAATGACCTTGCATGATGGGACTGTGTTTCCTATCATTTGGATGGGGAGAAAAATCGATATGATTTATGAATTCAAACACAAGTCACGTGCCTAAAATCATCGATTTCACCGAAAACGTGGCGGTCGGATTTAGACTGGATCAAGCTGATTATTGACCCTCAAAACAGCTATTCTGGCTGAATTTGGTTGCTCTGCTCTCATTGATTACTATCTTTTGAAGTGGCGACCGACAAAAAAGTGGGCTGAGCTCACCCTCTGTCTGTAAACGGCCTCGTTTAGTCATGTGTCCGGAGAATTTGGAACAGATATTTGTCAAAAGATTAGTACCGTAACATTTTTTAGCTTTGCGGCTTACACACTGATTTTTTGTCCCCTGAGCTAAGGGGGTTGACCCCGACAACACAGCTTCGCACTTTGTGCTTCCATTTCACTCCAGAATTCGCACTTTCTAAATAAGGCCCGGATGAACCAAAGGGAACATTTATAGCATTTATAAAAAAACATACAAATACATTCCTGTCAATTGTTGTCATATTTATCTACATGGCAATCTCCCGGAGTGACTGTTTGTTGTAAATGATTGCAAGTGATTTCAATGGCGGATCGCCATTGTCATTCTGCTGTTCGCTTGTGCGCTTCGTGCTATCGGTGTCTGCTGTTGATTTCTCATCTATTTCCATTGTGTTACTCATCGTGTTTGTTCGTAAATATTTTCAATATGCGGAAATTTTGTCATACATTGAATGAACTACCCCGTGGCTAAAGGATTGCGGGTTTTGGCTAAAGCTTGATGGGAAAAGGTGTAGTAAACGAGCCATTTATCGGCAGTTGCAGAGTTATTTTCCGACCGAATGTCCAGAACTGCAACCGGAGGTGCCAGTGCAGGAATCATACAACTAATAACAGCAATCTCATGGCTAGCGAGAATACTGTACATAATCCAATTTGTTTTTAGGTCTGCAACACGGCAATTGAACTAAGTGATGACAACTGTTGTGACATTGTTTCCCCTGAAAAGTCAAGCACCCCATAGACCAGCTACCCTTGCATCGGTAGGTATTGGGATATTATGTGATTAAGAGATACCGATAGATAATATTTTCAATCGCATACACCAGGTGAAATGTGCTACGACGTCACTAGTTGCACTGATTGATTGTTCAAACAGAAAATTTTCTGTTACTTACATATGTAAGTCAAGATGTGTTTAATGTTGTTGCTGGATCAACAGTGCTCGGAAAGTACGCAGACTGTTTCACGCCCTATATGTTCAATTATTCGAATAACTTCAATCCACTACGCCTTTTGCTGTCGTAATTTTTCACACCAGACAATAAAAAGGTAGATAAGCGATAAACAGTTATATAGAGTGTAACAGAAATGAAAAAGAAGGAAACTAGTTATTGTTGAGGTCTATTTTATTGCCAGTTTAAAGAGGTCCAGCAATAAACCTTTAACGATCTTAGAAATAGTCATATAATTTCCTCAGGTCATGCCTCAGAAAAGCATTACTCAACAGTGGTTTGGCCTTATGCTTTCACACCCCTGAAATAATGGAATCCGGGTCATTTTAGAAATCACACAAGGTTGCTGCTGCTTATGACAACGTATATTTGACTCCAATAACGCAACGCTAGAATACCACATATGAGCCCAGACGATACCCGGTAATTCCACGAGGCCGTAGCAGGATGTGATGCGGACAACTTGAAAATGAATCGTCAGTTAAATTCCCACCAAATATGGTCCAAGCTACGAGAGAAAACTCAAACAAATACATTGACTTGGCAATTCAAAAGATCAAAGTTTTGCTAACATCGACAAAATAATCAACAAGTTCCATTTTCTTATAATGTTCCCGAGCAAAAAAAANAAAAAAAATAAATGGTAAAAATGTATTGGAAAAAGCTCCCCTCATGTTATCTTCGGAGGACTATGAAACAAGACCCATTTTATGTACTGACAAGTTTGTTTAAATGATTGACCGGTGAAGATCAGTAGACGCAGAAGACGAAATAACGGTCTCGCTCAACGTAACCGCTTTGTTCAATTCGCTCGACTTGGACCTGGCAAGATCCACGTTTGGGGAACTGATAACTGAACACCCACCAAACCCACCAACAGAACCAGTTGCCATTTGCGAACTCATGGAACTATACATGCAGACGTATTTCAAATTCGAGGGTGAAATCTACGAACCACTGAAAGGAACACCAATGGGATCGCCAATTTCTGGATTCATAGCAGAAGTGATAATGCAGAAGCTGGAGAACAAGGTACTACCAAGAACCATGTCAAAACTTTGGCTCCGATACGTTGATGATACATTCGTCATCTTGAAGAATTCGGAACTAGAACGAACATATAACATTATCAATAACACATTTAGTGTCATTAAGTTCACAATGGGAACCGAAAGGGACAAACAAGTGGCATTTTTGAATGTCTTGATCAT
>UZAN01044142.1:11490-22797 GCA_900618425.1 Echinostoma caproni
GAGCAGCGTCATCTACAAATTAAACTGTAAGAACTGTTCAAAACACAATATTGGACAAACTGGGAGAAAACGGTCAACAAGAATCCGTGAACACCAATTGGCAATTGGGAGACATGACCCACTATCTTTGATTTCCCTCTACGAAGATTAAGAAGGACATCAATTTGACTTCTAACCAGTGAGAATTATCGACCAAGCCCGATCAAAACACGCCAGAGAATTTCTCGAGGCCAGGCACTCTTTAATCAACTCAATAAGCAGGCACATCAAACTGGATCACGTGTACACGCCAATGCAACTCAAGGATCAAATGACGCAACAAAACGGATGGAAACCGCAACCGGGACGAAAGGAAAACCTCCCCTTCCCACCCTCAACGCCTCGCAACAGTTCAACGGCGAACCGAGTCGAACACAATGAGAACAAGGGACGAAAATAATCGGTGGAGAAGAACACATATAAACGAACGGGTACAAGCAGAACACTGCCACTTCACAAGCACTGAAGATGTCACCTAGGCTGGTGATGAAACGTTTGCAAACAAATTGCCAAGCTTGGCAAACAGGTGAAATGGAATTCAGTTTATCCGAGCTTCGAGAACCAATTTTCAACATTTTGTCAACAGACTCATTTGTATTGCCGAAAAGCTATTATTGGTCGATTAATTGTCCCATCAACATTTCTAAACAAGATCGACCGAAGTAGATAGTACGTTTTATCATCGATTTTGAGCGAATTTCGGCTGAGAAACCATAGTTCCGGATATAGTAATACAACGAGGAACTGTGTGTGCGTGTGTATGCATGTGTGTGTGTATGTGTGTGGCCTGGAACATTATCCATGCGGAAAATCAGTCGAAGTACAAGAATACGCAAATTCCGTGATGTTGCGTACGGAAGTGAGGGATAAATCGGAAGGGTTCACAAGGCCGACGTGAACTTCCGCTGATTTTAGTCTGCACTACACTTTGTTGCATGAACGCATCAGTGTAAGACATGCTAGAGGTATAAAAATCGATAATTGCTTAAAATTCAACACGATTCGGTTATGATAAGATTTTTTTCCCGAACAAAAGAGAAACAAAGTTTTCGCGCACGACGCACTCAATTCGCTTAGTATTGGCAAACAGAACGTGAAATTGAAGAAAAAATTTTCTTTAGAATAAGAGCCATATGGACTTTGAACTTAAACAATCAAAATGAAATAAAAATGCGGTTGGGAATTCGTGATTGAGAAAAGCGAAAGTTTATTGATTAGCTATGGAAATAGGGGAATACAGGGGGAGGGGGGACCTTTTGAATTGTTTGTAGCGGTCATCAACACATTGAACTGTTGAATGATGGTAAACACTAGCAGAAGACAATGCTATATCATTGAAAAATGTATAATTGGTTTAGTTAAAGGAAACAACTTTCTCCGGATTAGTATCAATTTGGTCCCGGAATAAATCATTATATTCGTGAAATTTCCCACAGGAAATGTTTCCACAAGGAAGATGAGTAATATATGTAAAATTAACATAACAATAACAGTTCCGTCGTAGTGAAGAGTTTTGGTGTATTGAGGGCAAAAATAACTGAACTACTAAATCTATTCATAAGCGACCAATAACTTGGTTTGCACACTGCTTAATCTCGATCCGGGTGCGGTTAATTAGTTCCTACAATGTACTTATTTCATACCACTTTGACGTGTTAGTCAAAACGACAAATATTGTGTTACCTTTCGCCCAGTTCTGCTTTATGGGTGTGAGCTCTTGAATTTGAGAGTAGAGAATATCAAGTGACTAGAAGTTTTCTGCTATCGGTATTTACGTAGCTTCATCCACATGGGATGGAACAAACGGGAGATAAGCTGACGTGTGTTTGGGAGTTTATCAGGGAGAGACTTACTAGCCCATTGAATTCAGATTAGTAGAATTTGCTTATGCCAAGTCGTCGTCTGCCGCATGGCCACTTTTTCGCTTTATCCGTTCCNTTCCAGGCTGGAGGAAATCACGTGGAGGTCAACAGATGACGTGGACATGAGGCATGAAAAATGCACATAGCCACTAGGTAGAATAGGTGTCTCACACCTTCTAGGTTGGGGTCTAGAGACTCCACATTCGGTTGGTTGGAGACATTGAAGGATATGGCAGCGAACTGACAGCAGTGACACTCTTGTTGTCCTTTCTTACCAGGTCAGAATGCTTGAAACGGTATGTATGTGCAATTAGGTTGTGTTCTCAGTTGACCAAAGAGGTTTACCTTCTTCTCCCTCTCAAAAAATAGGTCCGATCCCTGTCCACCTTACATAGTACCACTGATCTTGCATGCATTACGAGTTTGATAGTGATTAGTAACATTCGCTTCACTGTATTCCACTGTACGATGATGATGATGATGATGATGGTGAAAGGTTCCATTTCAGACTAGACATGAAGCGATTCTGAATTGGTCTTCTAAATAAAAGAGCACTGTGTTGCTGATATGAACCGCATCGTTCAAGCTTCATAGAACTGAAAATGTCGCGTTAATTGACCGATCAACAAAGCACAACCGAATGCGGTAAAAATAACGAGTGCTTTTAAAACTTTCTGAAATTGTATTGCAAAAGAGCGTCAAACTGAATCAAACAAATAAATCTCTCTCTCTTACACACAAGTTCTAAGCATTGGTCGATTTGCGTGGTTATTTACAACGTCATTTAAAATACGAATCAGCAGCTGGTGAAAAAAACAGGCCAGCAGAATAGAACAGCTGAGTTCGCTTGCCATCCAAATTTATCTGACAGCTTGATTTGATAATATTGAGTATAGGACTAATATTGGCCCCTCAACCCATTGCAAACAGATTGTGTAGATGAGTGTACATACACACGGACCTTCTCAAAAGGGATTCGGTCACCCGCAAATTGAATCATTACTCAGAGAAACTGTATTGCATTTGATAGCATAACTAACAACGACTTCGCGGTTTTATTTACAAACAAAGAAACTGCTTGGCTCCTGAATTTTTATGATTATACAAATTTCACACCTAATGCACATTNTAGAAGAAGAGCTCCTTGCTATAAAATGGACCTATTCACTTATCGGGTATCCGAAACGCTTAGCGGATGAAACGATTCAGTGCACGGAGAACACTTTACAAACCAACGAGATTTGGAAAAAATTCGTGTACATTTATTTGCCGTTCAAAGGGGACACATCAGTTGCTATCATACAAAGAAGATTATTCGATGCAACCGATAAGATACTCTACGTACTCAGGCTTCGTGTATTGTTCTCGTCCAAGCCCATTGACTTGTTACTGCAGAACAACGTGCATAGGCCGCATGGTCAGGCGATTGTCCGAACGGATTCGTGAATACCGGAACAGTTAAGTCACTCACCCAGTTGAAACAAATCACACTGTGGACCTGGTCCAGGCCTTTCACCCCGTGCATAAAGTTCGTGGACGATTTTCGCTGTCGGACGCTAGTCACAGAAGAAGTGATGAGAATTCGTTTGCAAAACCCCATCTGTGTGCCCAAAAGCAATTTGTGCGAGCACTAAAGCTCCCTTGGCCCACCCACACCCCGCACACACACACACACACACACACACACACACACACACCGTATCACGAGTAATATCGGTAATCGGACGAGTGGATAAACAACTATATGATCGTGGTGAATCCGATTTCTGGCCTCAAGATGAAATCGTTTCTAGTAATCTATGATGTGATGTGATGTGATTTTCCTAAGACAGTTTTATTCTCAAGTAGTGATACATAGTGAGATGTAATTGTATAAATACAAATATCCGAGAACGAGCTTGTTCATCACTCTGTTGTTTAGTATGTGGGACTACTTTGACAAATAAAAAGAATGCAAAGGCGCTAATCACTCGGCCACCGGTGAGCAGCGGATCAGACCGTTTTTCATTTTTCATTTACACGATATAGCACATCCCATCTTTGCGAGTTTGTTGCAGGCCACAAGTCACAGTCCCTGAAGGGTTATGACTCGGTTGGAAACATTCACAACCTGACTACTTGTTGCATGTAAATGAAAAATGAGAAACAGTCTGATCCGCTGCTCTGTGACCAAATGCGTATGGGTGTGCTTGCGTTCTACCAGTGGTGAGGTCCCGGATTCGTGATCCCCAGTTGGGTCGATGGATTCGCCGGCACTGCTGATGAGACCCAGTCAGGTCGAAAAAGCTGTACAGTGTTTTTTAGCTTTTCAGTTCTCGCTTCATTTGCTCCACACACGATTAAGTCAGCCTATTACATTGAATCAAATCCCCCAATACTGTTATCCAACTAAAAGTACCCCATGTAAACCTCATCAATGTCACGTGGTTTTAGTTAGCTTCGTAGGCACATGAATTGATAAAGAAAAGAAAATAATGAACATCTGTTGGCCCATAAGGGATTAAGAGAAGAACAAATTTCACAAGATGGATACTTTGCTCTCAATAACGGGTGCGGGATGATTTTTCTATTGAAAGAAGTTCACTAAGAGGTGATATGAGTATGAAAGCGATTAGGGGGCCCCACGGAAATTCCAACTTATTTTTTGTAAATAGACATCAAAGCATATGGTATCGGGGCTGGTTTTGATGCGTGACGGGAATAACGGGCGCGTGCATATGCTTGAAAAAAACCAAATCTCGTTCGTGAATGAAAATAGCTCGGTTTAGAGCGTACTTTATGTTCATCCATAGATCAATCGATCGGTCGCCGAACTGGACTGAGTTACTGAAAACGATTTTAGTCATAACTAATTTCAAATACTCGCAGTTTTTTAAGTAACACATGAGGTTTCACAAGGGTCGGTACTCGGTCCCTGGTTTCTATCGAACGTGTTAGGTCCAGAAACAATACTATTTGCAGACGACGCCGAAATCTTGAATACAATAATAGAATCCGATGACTCTTCAGCACTTTTAGAAACATTTAACGCAGCTTATCAATGGTCTAAAGCGAATGACATTGAATTCACTGTTCCTAAATGCAAAGTTCTATCCCTACGCCACAAGGGAAGATTCTTGTATTTACTCAGGAATTAGCTGCCACCACACCTCAAGCGAAAAGGATTTAATTATAATTGTTCAAGAGAACTTAAGCTGCTCAATCAATTGCGCTAAGGCTTCGTCCGTTACTTGGAAGAATGTCGGCTTGTTTAGGCGAGTCTTTGGTCGGTTTGAGTCAGCACTGTTCTCATGTTTGCTATCAGTGTACATTCAACCGTACACAGTACGCCATCAAGGTTTGGGGTTCATTGTTGCAAAGTGATCATAAGATGCTAGAGCATCCAAAAGGGATTGCCATCAAGATGGTCAAGGGATTGCGTTACCTCACCTATGATGAGAGATTACGATCATTGGGACTATATTCCGCTCACTACCGTCGAATTCAGAGAGATTAAATTTTTATGCATGAAATACTGCAGAACCCAGACCATCCATGTCGGCCGATGCTCAGGTTGTCAAACAATTTACACCTTAGGGGACACCGATTCGAGTTACTGATTCCAAAGTATCGACTGGAATGCCCGTGCTAATCTTTTACAATCAGAGTATGCAGTACTTGGAACACCCTTTCATCTCACGTGGTTTCTGCAACCAAGTGGAGACTCGATGAAACCCTGGTACACCTCACATTCCCACACAAGTAAAAATGAACGCAAATTCTTTGTCTCTGTTTTCTCGTACCTGGAACTCGATGTGGCAATTGATCATTTTTTCCGCAAAGAAACGATTTGACTGTGTAAATATCCTATAGATACAGGAGAAGCATGAGCTTGTAAGTTATTCTCATAAAAAAAGTTTGACTTTGAAAGTTGAGCTTTATATCTGGCGCGATATGTTCTCCTTATTCTTAGCGTTTTGGTAATGTACTCTTTGCGAAACAGTTATCTTTACATTTATGTTCTATAGCTATAAATATGTATATCACACCGTACTTTTTCACCTAACTGGGTGACAAACTTGTGACTGAATGAATGGGTTCCTCGGACAAACGGAATGGAATTGAATGCAACTATACCTCGCACCACATCGCACACGCATTTTGAACGAAAGACAGGAGGGCAATGGAACTCGCTGTGCTTAGTACTGGATCAATAAATGTTGTGTGTACGTTGATGATGGTTTGTGAAAACAATTTTCCCCTAAAAATAAATATTGTTTTGTCTAGTGATCACATGGAATCAACACATAATAGTTGGTTTATAGTTCAGTTCTAATTGTATGCACTCAAGAATATGCGAAAAGTCATGTTTCTAACGTCAACAACACGGGGACTGCCATAGGAGTGCACATGGATGGAACCGGAACTGAGTGTTTTGATCAGGGATACGAAAGTTTCGTATTTCGAGTTCCAGTAAGCCGACTAGAATAGGAGCAGATTCTCTTCAGTTTGAGCACAGACAAGCTGGCTGCTCGCTGGCAGTTTTTGGTCTTTCTCCCACCACAGTCAGATTATTTAGAAAGTCAAACAGACAAAGTGGCCGTGCTCTATAGTATGAGGGATAAATAATCTTCATGTCTGCTTCCTTTGAGAGCAGGGTGTGTTTGTGTGATACACTGAAAAGCGGACGCTGGTTTGACGTACAGTCGATCTTTTATACTTTCTTATTCCTCTATGGTCTACTCGTTCGGTGTAATTCACTTAAACATTTGAACTGTCTGTCTTTAGAACTCTTTTCCGGAAAACATAATTATAAACATTTCAGTTTTATGCCTTCAGTTTCTTTTACTAATTATCAAAGGTCTGGAGTAAGTATCATCACAGAGCACAGGTAGAATTCAAACATTTCACGTCATCTCTTCAGCTGTGTACAAACATTCATGTAGATTTTCGGTCAAACCAATGATAAATCTTTGAACATCAGAAACTCTGGTCTCGGGTTAAAATCAGTTTGAAGGTCAAAACTGACCAGTCACATTGAAGTTGAACAGCAGGACGGGAGACGAGAAAGGAGAACATGTGTACTGATGGTAGCTCTGTCATGGTAAGTAAGACCAAGCGCGGGACAAAATAGTTTGCGGAAGTCTGGTTCGTGGTCACGAATCGCTACCGTCTCCGTAAACCGTAAACAACGTTCGATCTTCTGTCGATCCAACACGCAGAATGCTTCCTTCACCATGAACGCTAAACATAGGACTCTAAAAAGTTGCATTCCATCAGTTTTTTTTATGGTGATGATCAGTTCGATTGTGCGATGAAATTACACTGTACTGTGTGCTGTGTGCAATAGACGTTTTAATGTGAAACCGTTCGGGTGAACATCATTTATTGAACATTTGTACTAACACAAAGCTCTACGCACTGTACAAACGTTTGAACTAGGTGGAACAACTGGTACCATGACATGGATATTTAGAGCTCGTTTTGAAATTTACAAAGATCAAAATTTTCAGCCGGCACATAAAATGGGAAAGTAACTCCGTTGTGTACCTTTGCTATTACCCAGTTATTCGCTTTTATTCGATGGGTAAATTGTTTCGCGATTGGCGAATTAGGATATCATCATCATCTGTTCGGGGGGGGGGGGCGCAGTTAGAGGAATTGAACACACACCAGTGAGTGAATCGATAACACTGTGTTCGGATTACGATATGGCTTTGTGCAATGGTAGAGTATATCAGTGGTGATTAACGTATTCCGTCGTTTCATCACCTCCCTCATTTGCTGACGTCATTTTGTCATTTTGCCCTACACGCATCATCGATCATCATGGTCGAATCGGGTTCACAAAAATTCTCAATTCGCCTCTAACCAACCCAACTAATAATACAGCAATTGCGCTTTGGCAATAGTCCAGAGAACGAATGCATCGAAAAATATCCGCATCATTTCAAAAACATTTATGCTTCTTGTGACCAGTCGACGGGACAAATAAAACAGAGCACTGGTCCTGATAAGCCGCTGATTTGGCGCAAAATGGTCAGGTGAAACATCCCAGATATCGCCCCGTAATAATCCGTCGGCAACAAATGATTTAAACATGATTTGAGTTGGGAAGAGTAAAGCAAAACAATACAACAGTGTTTCAAAAGAAAAGAACATATTACAATACTGCACAATTTACGTCCAGGACGATTTTGCTGCATCTCAACATGGTTCATACTGCAGAAAATACGACTTTTATATAAAGCTTTAGCATGGCAACAAAGAAAAGTAAAGTGCATTTAAACAGACAAATATAAAATGTGGAGGGATAAAAGGGCCATGTTACCAGGGCAAGGATAAACTAAAGTTCTTTTTGTTGATTCAAGGGGGGCTTCCATTGGCTGATATCAATGGCTTCTGGAAAACTTGACAGTTTTGCGATTCGTGACTTCTGGTTAATCCGAAACGCTGTCCTTTGGTCGATCTGATGTTGCTTCATCAGAAGATGTCTAGTTATTACTGATGACGGAGTCTTGTAGTTTTGACCGTTGTTTCTATACCTCAGACTTGACCCCGGTTGCGTCATTTGACTTTGGACCGTATTTGGAATATGTTCAACCACTCGGTTACGTAATTGTCATTTTGTTCTGCTTAATTAATTCGCTCCGTACCCACATTGGAATTGGTAGATCAGATCAGAGTTGGCGTACAGAGGCAGACGTTCTTTTGCCGGATTTATGAAAACTCTCGTTGTCCCATAGACGATTTGGGGTTAGCTGCATAGCAGGTTCGAACGATTGACGATCTCAAGCCTTTTTTTAGCAAGCAGCTTATATCACGTTTGATTTGAAGGCACATTGTGACTGGTAATTTTAGATCTGACGCCACTGTTTCTTTCGCAATTCGTGGTTTGCTGTGCTTAATAACGAACGTTTCTAGGTAAGCGTTTTTCACTAATATCTCCCGAAGGTTTTGTAGCTCTTGCTGAATCTTGTCTTCCGTGCAGATCCGTCTCGTTCTGTCAACTAAGGTCCGAACAAGACTACGTTTAAACTCCAGCGGTATAAAGCTCTCGAAGTGCAAATATTAACCTGTCCAGGCTTCCTTTCGATAAACGGATCGAGTAATTGTTCCGTCTTCTCTTCTGATCATTCCAATGTCTAGGAAATGGGGTGTGTTGTTGGAATCAGATTCCGTTATGAACTGTATATTTGGATGCAGTCTGTTGCCATGGTGTATTGTTATTCTTTCCGATATTTTTGATTCAGATTGTTGACTATATCCCCCTTGTTGCATCAGAACAAAGAGTAAGCGCGAAAAAATTTCTTCTTGATATACATCGCTTCAAGCATTCACACATATAGTGTTCGATTGCTCAGTAGACCTAAGCTGCTATTAAATAAATGTTTGTGTGCAAAAGGTTTACTTGACAACAAACTGTAGGGTCACGAGAATTGGATCGGGAAAAAAACGGTTAAAAATGCGCAATTGTCTATTCAATAACTAAAACAAGTTGTACTGCGAATTGTTTTGTGTGTAAGATTCTTTACCGCTATCCTCTGGTTAAATTGTACCTTCCACACTTGCAGAATGATCAAATTGGTATATGTGTTTATGAAAAACAAGGGATCTGAAAAATCAGTGCTATAGTTGAGAGCCCTGAGTAAAATATTCATTAGGTAGAATGGAGACATGTCAGTGATCGCTTCCGTTTTTTGGCACGTGACTTAGGATTCGGTAAAATGTAACCTATCGCAACCTTTTAGATCAAACTGTTGTATCATATTTAAGCATAAGCACCGATAAAGTACACATTCAGATCATCCAAACAAGAAAATAATTCATTCATTGTCACTTGTGAAGTAAATCATTGTTGTGCGATGGCAGTAAAAAAGTAGTGCTGTGTGAATTTATGATTTCAATCGATTATATTTGCGTGTCATGCGCAAGAATGTTCATTGGTTAACTACCTATCAAAAGACCACACGAAAAAAACCCCAAAGAAGATGATTCCTCTTTATGCTTTAATCCAATTTACTGTTCTCCGGTTAAATTTTCTCCAACTGTGGGAACATAAAATGCTTTATTCATTTAATACCGTTTCACCCAGTTGGACTCAAAATGTATCTGACAAGAGAAAACAGCTACTGCATCCAACAAAAGATAATACGCCAAGTGCAAGTCAGATATTATCAATTATCCCAGATCTATTTGATAGAAAATCGGGTTTATGCTGAAACCAAAACCCGGGATGACCTCAATGGTCAACAGTTCGGTAAACCTGGTGTTAAAGAACGTCAAAAAGTTGCGTCTGGTGCCGATCTAATGCATAACCTTTGCAGCCACAGATGGGGCAAGGCAGCCAGTTGCCAGTCAAAGTGATTTAACCGAAGAGTTCAACTGAGAAGTTGTCTGACAATGACGGGTTTCATACACACACACAGTTGACCCTTGGTGCTGACATGACGGCGATCAGCGGTAGTTGTGCCAAATTCGAACAAATAAATGTACTTTCTTTGCATACAGTCTGGTAACAAGGAAGTTTCTTTTAAATCATTCTGCTGTTCACTCCGTTGTTACTAGAATCCATCATCAAGCGTGCTTTCTTTCTACAAAAAATAAATCATGAGATTTTGAATATGAAACAAAATAAATCAGAACAACAATTTCTCCCGAAATCGGAATCAGTGTGACTGAGTTACAATTATCCAATATATCTGACAGTTGTTTTCACTCACTTCGAGAGACTTTCTGTTCTATTTCATCTGTTTACCACAATCCGGATTAGTCCATTTATGGTAACCTGTATTCATGATACAGGAAAAAGATCAATAACTACCTTTAGTAGTTATTACCTGTTTATTTATTTATTACCTGACACGGTGGAAAATCGAAGCAAGTAATTATGAAATCTCGGGGCAACAATCGATCAAAGTTCTCATTGGTATTGTTTCAAGCGTTCCGCCAAATCCATCCTGCAGAATCCACGAGAATCGTTCGAACCGTTAGGACCGCGGGCTACGGACAATTTACCGATCATAAACCTTCGTTTTCAATGTATTAGAATATATATTTGTAAAAATTATAATCTTGTTTCAGAAGAGTAGTTCCGTCAATCTCCATACAAAATCACTTATATATATATGTATACGTGAAAATGTGCGACAGTGTTATGTAATGACGTGTTTACGCGATTCATTCAGAAGACATTTGCATAGTTCTCAGGGCATATGTATGTATGCATGTATGTATGTATCACTGTACAGAAAACAGGAGCAAGAATCCTGAAAAGTTAGTTGCGAGTTCAGCTCAAGAAATACTCGCCATCACGTCACACTCACGTAGAGCGGGCAAAGAGAGAGAGAGCTATGTTGACAGCAAGGGTGGCAATACATGCGCATAGTTATTCTGAGGCGGAAAGTTTAGCAGGTAGGAGGGATCA
>UZAN01044143.1:0-10391 GCA_900618425.1 Echinostoma caproni
CGTGATTGAAGTGAGTCGTTTCGAAATACGGTCAGTACAAAGATTCACTGGAGATCGAGCCGAAAAGATATGGACAAATCGCTATAGAAGAGTATGAATGGTTAATTATCTGAGGAATTAGAGAAAGCTTTTCGTAACGCGTACGGAACTTTATTTTGACTACGGCGTTGATAATATGCAATCTAATTGCTATAAATGTGGGATCACCCACCGCACGTTGCAGAGTAATGTTTCGTTCAGTTTAATCCTACTTACCTCTTATCCAAAGCGACCTTTCGATAAATAACTCTCCTCCGGTACTGGATTTGTGGGATCAAAGCCCTACTGTTTTGCATATCTCATACTGAGTCAATTTGACTTCGATTGATTTTTTTGGTGCTACTGGAAAACTTATTTATTGAGCACAATCAAAAAGTAGCACAAAGGACCGCTAAGAGATTTCATATTTGATCAATTAAAAATGAACTTCACATGCCGTACGAAGAATAGTGGAGCTCCGCTTTGATAATTGTATTCAATAACTGGCTACTTTAACACTTGTCAGTAGTTAGGTTACATCAGGTTTACTGGTGGTACGCAATCGAAGGTATTGATAAGGAACCTGCATCTTACTATACACACAGTTGTCGCCAGTGAAAGTGCAGTGAAAGATGTAAAATAACGCAGTTCACGAAAAACCGTTGTGAAGCGCATCCACTTCGAACTAATTACAAAAAGTTTATGTACTTACAATTAGAAAAGCTTTAATATTCCAAAGCTCTAGATTGTCAAAATGAGGGTTTTCTCTTAACAACCTTATCTCAGATCATCAGATGTTTTAAATAAATTCGACAAGATTTTTAATATTTCAGCGAAAAAAAAACATGAAGATTATAGTAGATGGGTACCTTAAAATTACCCCTTACCCCTCCACCAATAATAAAAACCGTCGGAATAAAAGTATTTAATGTGATGACTACGTTTGGTGGAAAAACGAAGGTTCTGCGAAGGCTACACAGAGGCAGCTTAACAATACATTATGACCCTTTTCCTGTTAGGGAGCATACGATTTGATCAAAAGCACACCAGGCGTGACCTGTTGTTAAAGCTTTCAGTGGCACACCTTATCGTTTTTCCTTCGTAAACGTTGGATTCTGTGTCTATTTGATGAAGATTAGACCGCAATGCAAAATCAAATAGTACCCTCAGATCTTTGCGAAACATCTTATTAACTGGTTCGGGTTGCTTCTGCTAAATAATTCCAAGCAATCGCAACGGTACTTTGTGAATATATGTCACTTAAAAATATTCCTTGCGGGTAACTTATTACATCAACGGCAAAATGAACGATGCGCTTCAAATGTCGTACATAGAAAACGCTAAAGGCAAACCCAATTTCGTGACGATGACAAATCGTGACCTTCAACAATTTTGGTCATTAAAGCTGGAAATCCAATGTTGAAGCGTTAATTCTTTCTCCCACTGCATTACGAACACGAATATGTGATTGATAGTATACCGTTGGATTTGATCGCACAAGCAGGGGAAATGAATGCACGATCTGCCAGCAAGATTACCCAATCACGATCATAATCGTACAGCGAAATACAGGAAAACAAACTTCACTGATCGCTGCCAAACTCGCTGTGCATATGTATTGGGGTTTGGTGGACGGGTACTGCTAAGGTATCCAGCCACTGAGCAGGAGAACGACTAGGTTCTCAACCAAAACCTTTAGTTCTGACAAGAACCTAACCGCAAGGTAGCGGGTGAAGCGAAATGGAAGCCCATTTACTTGGATCACTTACTCCTCCACTATTTCTTACCGACTAAAACGCAAATTATATTCGAACCCCCAAATTGCAGGACCAGGAGACTGGACTTCGTTCGACCTTCCAGACATGATTAGATCTTCGGTTTGAAAAAAACCATCCTGTGTAGCTCGCTGGGTCAGAGAGGTGCACAAGCCATCACATCACATCAAAATGCAGTCTCGTCGTGATTACCCAAGCCTCAAATAATTATCCGAAATGAAAAGATGTTGGAAATTGTTCAGTGTGAATAAATATTCGTGGTCAAACATGACCATTGCTGGATCCAGCAACAATACGTTCTATAAGAAATCTTTCTTTAAGTCCATTTCTCTTCCATGTATGCATTATCCTTCAAGCCAATCGAGACAACGATCCAGTTGTTCCATGTCCTCCCTTTTAGCTATGAATTAGCATGTTGCATGTTGCTTACACAATAAATTCCAGTGGTGCACTGTTTCACTATCTGTGGAACAACAGTCTGAACGAGAAACATTATCGGAAGACGATCAACTGGGAATCAAGCATCGAGAATAATTCGTGCGATTGATACAAAGTACTCCGACGATAGAACGTTCAGCATTCGTACATGAAAAACTCCCACTCATATTATCTCCAACATCGTTCTTTGAAATTTCCAAATGACTGACTCTATAGTTTCAGCAGGTCCTACTGGTCATATTTTCTAGACGACTGCTCAAAACTCCGACAGTGGAAAACATCAAATAATATCGTTATTCGGGATTTGTAGGTCTTTAAAAAGATCGATTATCCGTTCGCATGCTCTAAGAAGAACCTAAATAACATTCTTCGGTGAAGATGTGAACCATGTTAGCTGTCACAGTGGGAGTTAATACACTTATTCAAGTTCGGAATGCAACCAATCGACCATAACTGTAGAATCTAATACGGAGGTGACCGGGGTCTGATGCCTGTACCAAGCTTGCAAAGGTGGATTATGCCAGGTGATCAAGCGGGCAATATGAGGTCTCGAACGTGATCTTCATTTAGGTAGACGGATTCACAGTGCTGATGATATTCAACCGGATTGAAACATTTATATAACGCCTTTCAGTTCAGTACAGTGGGAAAGCTTTTGAAGATGAAAATGCCGTAATGTGCTGTTCCCAATCAACTGCTGTGCAAAGGCTGTGGACCAGCTCAGACGAAAACAGCTGGTACGGAATGTAGCGAGCACATATTTTGCTCCGAATCCGGTGGTTTGCATCATAACTACCCAGATTCCGAAGCACTACTCCCACTTTGCGACTTATCACACGTAATCTATGAATTTCATTGTAGATGCGGAGCTATATACACGGGTGGAACAGAGAGGGAGGTGAGTACACGAGTGGCCGAATATATACCGGCATTGGCAACAACAATAATCCCAAAATCCCAGCAAAACAGACCCCACGAAAACAAAAGGAAACACATCTGCGAGATATCACAGATATCAACTACTTTACCCGGGTTTATGGAAAACACATGGTTCACCCCTGGAGATCTAGGGTCAAGCTATGGTAGACACTGCCTCTCACGTCGTTAGACGGTTATGCGACCGCATTAATGCGACAAGACACGCACAACGATGTTAATAATCCGTGATACATAGTTGCAAAAACATTTACAGGCTCATGCGGACACGTGCATGCATTTCGTCCTCCTTTAATACTACTACCGTTCTGAAACCCAGGTTCTCTGGTTGTTGCACATGCATCAAACATGTGATGGTGGGGTGGGACCTATGGGGACCGCCAGTTTCAGCCTACAGTGTCTCCATCCAGTCGCTTTGACCGAAGAGTGAAACCTTTTCGGCCGATAGGACCCAATTGATCGGTCGATTGAAATGATTTGGGCTGTAAACAAAAGTTCGGAGGGGGTCACAACACCTCATATGACTGCATGCGTGCACACGCATGCAACGGCGTGGCAGATACGTTTTCATACGTCGTAGATAAAGCCGTATTCATATTATACAACTCAGCTACGGAAGAAATGCTTCACTGTGCATGAAGCACCATTATTGACGTTCGGGGGGGGGGGGCAGCGAAAACAAATTACGTGTGCAATGAATGGAATCACATAAACATACTAGATGACAAAACGTTCGAATAAACTTGTGGACGGTAGATCACATGTTACTTAGAGCTAAAAATAAAAGATCCGTCAGTAGACCAGTGAAAAAGTATGGCAATCGAGAAAAAAATTATGAGAAGTCACCCCGAGCAAAAGCTGGTGAGATGCGAACCAGTACCTTCATAAAAAAAGGACAGAAGTCACGAAGTAGTAAAGTATACGGCTGAAAATCAGTCGGATCAGGAGATACTTGTGCCTACAAGGTTGCACCAATGTCCACAGCTAAAACGCACACAAATAAGCAACGAACGAAACCCTACTTGGAATGGTAGGAAGCATTCCGTTATGACTATAGTCTCAAAATGAGACAAAAAAGAGAGAACGCTTATGATACCTTGTTATGTATAAGGCCTTTTATGAGTTTCGCCAACGGCAACCATGCATCCGATTAGGGGCAGCCGATATCGCCTACATGAACAATAACAATGGTTCTGGCTACTAATATCAATAACTTTTTGGGATCTTTGTTATTTTTTGAAGTAACCATTGTACAGTTCACTCCCGGAGAGGCAAAAGGGACCAATTTAGAGCTACCTGGAGATATACTGATATGCTCCATCAATCGGTCTCCATTGAATATCATCAATCACACATAAACATGTGACAAACCGAAAAATCTTATGGAGACAACAGTCGAATTACCCTAATTTGATCTCTGTCAACGAACCTTAAACATGTGCATATATAATGATCACTGCAAAACAAAACTACCTCGGATTATTTGTCGCGCACGTGTGTGTAACATAGGTTTGTACATCACGTTTTGCTTGTCAAACAAAACATCATGTGGTAATACGCGGAGGAGGAGGATGAGGGAGGGAGGGGGGGTAGCGGAAACACGCAGACCAATGCATCTTNTTGCTTGCACGTCCGAATATGTCTTAATTTGTTAACTGAAAGAACCTATTACCTGATTAAGGCTGACCTATGTTGTGAATATTTAGAACAAATTACGAATAAAGAAGGACATCAGCCTAACGTACATAGAGATAATGATATACTACAGGGTCGGATCCGAAGACATGAGTACCAAACTATCGTAATATATGCGCCACATAGTTTGTAGATTATGAATCCGGGAAATGGTAAACCGGAGGTTCCAAGTTGGAAAACTAAGTTTGAAGTTACACACTGTTGGTTTCAAAACTAAGTAGATAGATAGATAGATAGGTAGATAGATAGATAAAGGACCACACAACGAATTAAGCAGTAAGTTTATTGTAAACAGCAAATGTGTAGCCGGTTCACAAACCGCGGAACAAGCAGGAACGAACAACTTGTAGGAAGGCAGGCAAGCAGGCCGACACCGGCTCACGCGTCGCACCACATTGCGATGAACAAATGGACGCATAAACCCCACGGGGAACAGAGACTTTAGGACCCTAGCGATTGAAAGTTAAACCCTAGGGGACCAATGGATCGAATTCAACAGTGAGACCAGAGCATTAAAAGAACTGTATACCACTAAAAAAGGAAAAAGGAGAACTTCAATCTCACTGAATGCCTGGTTTTTGTCCTACGAAATCTCAACAGAGATTGCAATTCTTAAAGCGTCTGTTGCGGAAACTTTACTTACTGTTCTCTTGTGGCAAGGGGATTTTTTCTAAATTGCGTGTGGGAGAGGCGGCAGGCATGTAAAGCTCGGGGTCAGTGCAAAATTGATGTGCCACGGGAAGCTACCTTATTTGATGAAGACGGAAAATCGTGATTCAAAATCTCATAAGAGGAGTATGAAACATTTCCCGGACATTCAGATTGTGATGGACGTTGTCTCGACAGGCTGCATAGGGTGTCTGAATGCATGAACCCTATGCGCAGAGCGTTGTTGATTGATACCAAAGCAACACAATTCATTTGAAACGCCATACAGAAAGCAAAAAGGAACAAAGTAAATAGAAATACTCGTGCCTCACACTGAATTGCATTTACCTATGTTAGTCAACAGCAGATAGTACGATTCGTCCGTATATCCATAATTTGGGATTGAGAGGCCTTTACATCCTATTAGATCCAATAAAACGAAAATTTTCTGAAAGGCAAGAAACAGGATGTGTGCGAACATTGAACGAGTGCATTCACTCGAGTGGGAAAAGTTTATGAGTGAAGAGATCAGTGCGCTTAACAATACCCGTGCACTTACAAAATAGACTGGAACCCTTCATCCAGAAAAGAAACAGCACATGATGACTGCATTTGTGGGATTTCTTCAGTGATGTACAGTTTCCGTTTGGTTCTCTGATCACGTCAATGCAATTCGCGGAGTCAAAACGTTTTCCGATTATGAGGATCGGAACATTAGCGTAAAACACACATTCACTCATTCGATTGAAAAATCGCCTTGATAAAGATTACCCACGATAACCGAAATGTCGGCTTATTTTCACCTGTACCGACATCGCTGTGTTTTCAAAATTACAAATTATATAAAACACAAATGATTTTTAAAAATAAATACATAAAGCGTTAAGTTTCTTCCTAAGTTTTGTTTCACTGACGCGGAGAAAACTCCGATAATCTCGACAGAGTTGGTGAACAGAATACGATGATGTAACAAATGAGGGGTTGAGGGAGTTGTACAATAGGCGAAACCTAATGAGATCGAAACATCCGTACTGTGCTCCTCAACTTTGCAGTTCACTGACCCGCCCTGTGGAACCAAATTTAATTTTTTCATTCCAGTCAAACTGCATTGCTTAGTTTGGCATTTCACAGACCATGTATGTGCATGTTATGTCTTATGCCAAGAAGTAAGATCGATACGTGCGCCTTTTTGTCTAGGCCCCAACAACTGGAGAAAGAACACTGATGAGAAACGACAGTCAGAGTGTATTCTTGATCATGAAGCAACAAACAAATACGTGCGGTAAATTGGGCGTACGCGAAAAGACGTGATGAAATACCAATCACATCGCGACCTTGACACTCAGGTTGATCGATCAGACGACAGCTATTTGATTCGCCTTAGTCATCCAGTCAGGAGTCAATTCGGCTTGGGCGTCACGAGCGCACTTGTGGTGTGACGCGGGTCGATGCGTGGCAGGACGGATTCTGTGCGCTCCGTCCTAACACCTCCCCTTTTGAGATGTACGTTCGCAATTTGGGGTTGATTTGCAGTCTTGTGGTTGGCGTCCGTTTTCTGCTTGTGCGTCGGCTTGGTAAAATTTGTGGTTGTTGCTTTACTTCCCTTGGCTGTGATGCTCTCGGCAAACTGAAGGTTTCCAGCAGCATGTCGAAGGGTAGTTGTGGACTTTGAGTCCTTTCTTCGTGGCATTTCGTTGGCCTTAATTGATTTGCGTGACGCAACCAAACTTCGGATTGTACTCGTACATTATACAATACAGCTCCACGTCTTCTCAGAATTCTGCCAGTTGCCCAGTGAGATCCGTCTGATCAATAGCATCATGCTAACATTGCTTAACCTGGGGCAAAGGAACGTAGCAAGGCTCCGAGTCGCTGATTGAACTGTTCTTCCATATTTCAGTTCCTTTCAGTGTTGTAGGTGGTTGGGCGCAACAGGTCAAACGGCATTCGTAACTTTCGGTTCATCAACACCTCTGCTGGGGAAACTCCGTTTGGTGAGTTCAGATTTGGAGTGCATCGATATAGGAACAGAAACCTTTCGATGACTTCTGCGGTTCATCCCTCCCCTTTTGATTTCTGGAGTGCCCGCTTGAAGATATCCATAAATTTTCCGCTTGGCCGTTTGATTGTGGATGATAAGGCGGGGAGTGTGCGTGGGTAATGTCATTTTGCTTGCAGAATTCTTTGAATTGTTGTGATGTGAACTGAGTGCCGTTGACGCTAAGTAGTGTTTCAGGGATACCAAAACGACTGAAAACCTGCCGGAGGTTTGCGATTGTTGAGGATGACATAGGGCTATCCAGAAGGAAAATCTCGGGCCATTTGCTGAAGGCATCGATAGCGATAAGGTAAGAATGACCAGTGATCGGTCCTGCAAAGTCAACGTGAATACGCAACCAGGGTTTGTCAGGAATTGGCCAACTGGAAAGCTTGGACTTTACTGGCATCTTAGCAGCAAAGGCGCATCGATGACAGTTTTGGGAGAGTTCTTCCCGTTCTTTATCCATGAACGGCCAATAGACGTAACTACGGACGAGTGCACGCATAGGTGGCACATCTGAAAATAGCTTTTGCAACTTTGGAAAATTTCGTTTTCTAAATCGTGCTACTTTTATAATTGCCAATAGGTAGTTTAACGTGAATGCCAAAACAGGTGCGGAGCAACATGCACGCACCTTTCTCGCGATACCATTTATCAAGTTATCTCCTAATGACCAAAATAATACAAGGTCATGTAGAAACTATTCAGAGTTGGGGCAGAAAGAGAACTATTAGAATAATTCAAAGTTGGCATGTGGATAATCGGTTGGAACGTCATTCTGGATGGCCTGAGATTTGACGCGGAGATCTACAGCGGCATTCTGTCAACGAATTCAATTTGACATTGTTCTTTACGCCTTTTCATGCAATATACGAACACGGGAGAACTAACGTGTAATGCAACTGTGGGAGATGATTGTGAATGTGCACCACTAAGGAGCTCTCTCATGTTACAGTTTCACCTTCAACAACAATCTTTTACAACCTTTTACCATGCACTTTCGTGCGCCGGTTTCCGTTGCTGTCTTTTGGCTGCCCATTGGGATGGAGAATAGGAGAAGAAAGGAAAGTTGAAAGTGGATTCGAAAGGAAAATGGAGAAGTTCAGTGGACTAAGGTTGGGAAGAAATTGAGGAGATGCACGAACGCCACTGTTTACGACACCCAGCCATATCGCTCTATTCATCGGTTACGACCATCCCGAGGTCCCCATCCAGAGGGCTTAACGGGACCTATGGTTAGGGTTTTCATATCCTCATGCCAATTCTTAGCCTGACCACTCTTGGCCCTTTTCCAACCACTAACTGCCTCGGCAAACTGCTCATCGTGGCAGCTTATCTGACGACATGCATTACCCATGGACTAACCAACGTAATCTATGGAGGTCGACCACTTGCTCAAGTGGGTGACTGCGGTGACATAAAACTCTGTGCCTAACCTCAGCATTGCTCATGCGGCTACCCCACCAATGCTCCGTAGACGGTGGCGTTCGAACACCGGCAGTTTATTATTATCCTGTTTTCTTAATGACCACGTTTCTGCAACGTATAGCAAAACTGACCGAACTGCCGCAGCATACACTCGACCCTTCACAGACAGCCGGATGTCGCGATGGCGCCACAGATGTCTCATGTCGGCGAACGCCAACCGAGCCTTCTGTATGCGAGCTGACACTTCATCCGTGATGCGTCCACCGGGTGAGATGTAGCTGCCCAGATAACAAAACTTATCCATTTGCTCTATTAGTTCCCCAGTTAGAGTGAGGCTGGGTGCTGGACCAAACCAGTCTTGTAGTAACATTTTACACTTTGAAGGTATAAAAAGCTCACTGAACATAGCTTCGTTGACACTCAAACTATCCAGTAAAGCTTGCAACTGACCTGGATCTTCGCTTAGGAGTACAATATCTGCATATTCCAGATCAGAGAGTCTGCCATCTGGGAGCAAATCAATGCCACTATTGTCACACCAGGATAAGGCTGTTTCCATAATCAAACCTATAACAAAGTTAAATAGAAAAGGAGAGAGAGGACAACTCTGAGAAACACCACTTTCCGTGGTGAACTCGGGTGAAAAAGTGCCCTAAGCTCGGACTCGATTACGGCCGTTAGTATCAAGACTAGCTAATGTATTTGAGACATGCCTCTTAGCGGACTCTCGCAGTTCAAGGAGAAAACAGATCATAAATTTTCAAGCGCAAGCGCTTTACAAAACGGTTGGTCGGTTTGGATTATGTAAAACCGAGGCAAATCCAATGTAGACAACTGACCTGCCATCCGGTGGCAGTGACATCAAAATGATGATGAGCCATGTGAATTGCGACGGGCCATTGTCTGTGAAATCCACTGATAGACAGCCCAGACAGCTAATTGAGATCAGCTTCTCAGTCGATTCTAGGGTTTTAGTAGGATTGAACATAACGCAGCAAGTTAGGTACAAACATCAAACACTGGTTTCTTACGTCTCTAGTGAGCACTTATCAGTTTGATGAAACCAAAACCAAATGAAGCCTCCAAGAGCCTTAATATGGTCGGGGGTGGGTGTCTAGGGTTGCGGCTGGTCACGCTTCCCTTGCACCTCGAGAAATGCTCCCATACGACCAAGCGTCTCAAAAAGCCTCTGCTGAGGAGGCGCTACTCACCGCCTCCAAGTGGCGGAGGTGTTTTCCCACCAAAGTGAGAGGACGAAAAGTCGACATCCGCGGCCATAACTGGGTTGGTGGACCACTGATAGTTCACCCAGGGGAGTTGGCCAAAAACCCTGATTCCAAACCAACCAAGAGGACACGAAACACGCACACACAACTTCCTGGTTATGACAATGGTCATCTGCTCGATTGGGC
>UZAN01044144.1:15860-26878 GCA_900618425.1 Echinostoma caproni
GGGGGGGGGGGAAGGAAGAGGGTGATGGATTCGCACTGCTGGTCAAACCCGAACAGATTGAAACAGCTGTTCAGTACTTTCAGGCTTGTCAGTTCACGTTTTATTTGTCTTGTGCACGAAGGGATTCATCACAAGAATTCTATTATGTTCCATTTCGCCTGTTTGCCGATCTGTTCGCAAACGTTTCACCACCAGCCGAAGTGACATCATCAGTGCCTGTGATGTGGCAGTGTTGTGCTTGACCCGTTCGTTTCTTTATGTGGTCTTTTGAAGAAATATTGAAAATCGGTTCTCGTAGCTCGGGTGAACTGAATTCCATTTCGCCTGTTCGCCGAGCTTGGCAATTTGTTTGCAAACGTTTCATCACCAGCCGAGGTGATATCACCAGTGCATGTGAAGCACAACGTTTGGAAACAAATTGCCAAGCTCGGCGAACAGGCGAAATGGAATATGTGATCTTCTCCACCGAACATTTTTTTCCCTCGAGCTCACTGTGTTCGGTTCGTTCCACCGAGGGGTGAGAATGGGAGAGGGGAGGGCGTTGTTGCGTCATTTGACCCTTGAGTTGAACAATACGCGCGCCCCTTGAACGGCTGTGCTACAATTTCTCGCCGCCGTTGAATTCTGGATTTTATCTGCCCAAATTGCTAAGTATGCGTGTTTTAGCCATTAACACAAAGGAGTTCATGTTGAAAATTAAGGATATTATTGCGAAAAACCATATTGCCAAGTTTGGAGTGCCAGTTGTTAGTCAAGCGCACAAATACTGCAAACGAGGAAAATGCATTCATGCCGGTTGGCGAACTGCCCTTGGTTGTACTATTCCCAGCAAGATGACCGCGCCTACCATTGTGAGTAACAATGTCCGTTCCGTATTTGGGAAGCTTCCGGACTTATCCTACCTGCTCCAGCGAGAGGAATTTCGCACCTGTGTCTTGTGTCTTCAGTAATCATGGCTCAATGAGGATGTGGATGATTCCGTGGTGCAACTGGATAATTTCATCTGCTTCCGACAAGACAGACAACGGTGTAGGAAGAAGATGGGAGGCGGTGTGATCACTTACATCAATTCCAATTGGTGCGACAAGTCCGAAGTATTTTTTAAGTAGTCCCAGAATGGTGTTAATTGCTTGACTGTCGTCTGTCACCCCAAATTCTCCCGCTTTCCTTTTATTGCCATCAATAACGTATACATTGCACCCCAGTGTAGATTGTCAGAAATTGACACATATTTTTGGCTGAAAGCTTGTATATATAACTTGCTAAATATTGAATACAATACAATACGATGCAATACAGTATTTCAGAATGTCATTTTGAATCGATAACGGAACCATTAATTTTAATCTCACGGATCAAGGTTAAGAAAATTAACGGGAGTATGAACCTAATCTCAGTACTCAGTGTGAATTGAACTCAAAACCAGATATTTGATAGAGCTTGGGATGTACTAAAAACTTAAATATGCAAAATATTGTGAAATGTGGGTTGTTGTTGCTGTTCACCAAGAGAAGAATCTGCAAAGACATTTTGTCTGGTACGGTAGCTACCCACATCTTGGTAGTCATACGAGTCGTTGTTCCGGCTGAATTGCCTGCAGAATATCGATATTTGAGAAAAATCCCGGTATATATATATATATTGATATATTGATATATTACCGGTTTGCGAATAGACATGGTGCCAACGCCACAAAAAAATAACAAAATAACACGCAGGAAAATGGTGGATTAGTAAACCATCCGTCTTTTGAGTTGTTCGTCTTCGAGTGAAAGCTTTTGCACGTTTCGTTCCAACACGAATGGGATTAAATAATATGCATAAAGAAACTTCATTTGTTAAACAAGTATTCACAAATGCCATGCTTCCATTCCTGATGTCACACAGTCCCGTTTGAAATGCACGGCTTCTGATTGGTTGGTACTATTAGTCTGTAGTTCGTTGTCCAGAAACTGGAACGCGTTGCTCCGTGGCTGGCGTTCTCCCGGAGGCTATCAACAACTGAACAGATTCCATTGGTCAGTGGTTCCAGTTACATATACTAGACTTCATAATTCAGTCAATGATAGTAGTGATTGAAACAATGGTATGATGACCGAGAAAAGTCCTGGACAGCTGTTTCCTCCTTGTTGTAACTTGTTAACTGTGGTGACTTGCTGTGTTCCAAGCGCAACAGGAATCTTGGACCTACCGGATGAAAGTGGAAATCTTGGCTGAACGGTTTCATGTGCAGCATAGTGAGTGCATGATTGCGTTAATTCACAATGTTTTTGTTCATTTCAAAAGAATTCAGAGACATCGCGTTCTGTGAGGTCGCATAGACAACATTGAAAAAGTTAATATTCACAACAGAATATGATCAAAGGTCTGCATCAAATGAAAGCCAAAATACCCTTTCGTATAGCAACTCATCGTTGGGTTTGGATTGGGCTTCATCCCTGTAATCAAACCCGTCCAGGTGAAGTGAAAACCATTTCTTTTAGTACGCAAACACTGTGATCCGACCGGAACAAGACTGGTAGATAGTAAATTCCACGAGTAGAGAGCTGGCGTCCCTCGCCTTGAGTCTATGTGCCCCTAGAACGAGCGTGACTGAAACTTTTCACATTAACCAGAGTAAAACCTTAACATTCGAAAACCGCGCGTGCTGATCCGGGCAATAAATGACATATGGCCGAGGTCTTGAAGTGCGTCTCCACGTGATCGGACATTAATGACCTTGGATTGAGGTCCCACATACCCCATCACTCTCTCTCTCTCAATACATCAGTATTATTACTATTTATTTTCTTCCACGTCTAAATCCAGACCGTGGGCCAAACAAATCATGATACAATAGTCTTTATAAAACAGAAAAACCTTCCAAGATTTGCATGAATACCGACAAGTTGCCCAGGCCAAGGCAGGTGGATTTGCTTGAGGAATCCACACCTGGAGCCTTTGGCTAACCAAAGTCTGACCGGCAAGGCAGCTGGGCCGTGTGTGAAAACCGCAATCCATTGGGGGTCGGTGTCCAGTCGGATCGTACGCCCTTCGGACGGAGTCAAACGTCCAATGTGCCCAATAGACCCTGATGCCTAATCGAGCTGGTGACTAATGCCACAAGCGGAAAGACGTAGGTGTGGCTCGTACACCTCCTCATGGCTGGTTTGGAATCAAGGTTTTTGGCCAATTCCCCTATATGAAGTACCAGTGGTTAACCAACCCGGTTATAGCCCCGGATACCGGCATTTCATCCTCTCACTTTGGTGCAAAAACACTTCCACCGCGAGAAGACAGGGAGTAAGGCTTCCTTAGCAGAGGCTATTTGAGACGCTTGGTTGTATGGGAGCATTTCGCGAGGTGCAAGGGGAGGGTGATCAACCGCAACCCTAGACACTCACCCCAGGCTTTTGGAGGCCTATACATAGGTAATTTGGACAGGTTAACCAACGGAACCATGACAGACAATAAAGCACGTTCAAACGAACATACACACACTCTCTCTCACTCTGTTTGATCAGTCCACATTAAGCTTTTCACCTCCAACTGAAACACGAAAATATTTTCACTTGTTTTGTAATCAACTGAACTTTGGTGGATTGGCAACATGAAACCATGGACGACGCAACGGTCAGGTTCCCGTGCGTGAACGGACACCTGTGTAACGAGAGAGAGCACGTCCGACGCGACAGGGGTTACGCGGAGCAAACCCCGGAGAAAGCGTATTGGCTTGCACCTCAAAAACGATGAAAGCCAGAGCATCACGTGCACACCATTCCGCCTAGGTTTGATGAAGAAATCATCTAGTGATTATGTTGAATTCAATTTTCCCTTCGGTTCCAGTTCTCCCCGCCCCAGTTACGATGATCTCGGTGATGATGATGATGATAATAATAATAATAATAATAATCACCGTTACCCGCGGGCTGCAGACTGCTCGCAATATTGCATCATTCTACGTCACATTTTCCGACGAGATGATAAACAAATTGTGGTATTGAAACCGCAAATGCACGCTAATTATTCCATGATTTTTTTTGTGCGTGCAATGCGGTAACGTTACCCAAGCTACAATCAGACGCTTGAATTAGTTGCCGGTTGAACAGCAACGCGATCAAGCAGTGCAAAGAATGCAGTTTATCGGGCGATGGAGTGCGATCGGATGGATGTCGCGGGGATCCAACACACTCATCATCCAGTCAATAGGGGAGGAGGGAGAGAGCAGTTCACATAATGCCGGGAATCAAGGTCCTTCCTGTTCATCCGCTTCTTCCTCAGAGGCATTCAATCAGGGACTGTTAAACTTCCTGTATCAGCCAGCCACCAATGCCTCGTCGATCCGAATATCAAACTTTTGCCTTCTGACTTTGGGAAAAAATACTCCGGCCACGAGGAGAACTTCTCGGACGAATTTTTTAAAGTAGCACTCCGTGAATGCAGTTATTTGAGAGAGAAACAGGTTATACTCACGATCAGACAAGTTGGGACGATTCATTCAACAAATTGACAGAAACACGCTATCATTCTTGTCATTTGATAAAAAAAACTTCGAATCATCATCATTAGCCGGTAGTGGTAGAGAGGCCCTGGCATTTCAGCTGGGAAATTTCACGTATTACCGCCATAGTTTACAATGAAGTTGGCGTCACGATCCACGTCAAATCGGGAAGACGTAAAAGTCACATCTTGTTCTTGGCATTTCGATATACATACGTGCTGCTGGGTAAAACGGAAAAGTTCTTTTGGGTCAAATCAAGTTAACAATTGCTTTATTCGTCCTAAGGGATGGATTCTCAGCTCCTTGCACACCAGGATCATTTATTAACGCATACAGTCACAAAGAAAAAGTAAAATACAGTATCGTAAATTTAAGAGGAATGGAGCGTAAACGTTTAAAAATCGATATCGACTGCGTGGGAAATTCAAAAAGTTTTCTCTAACCGATGCCTTTTGAGCCAGAAATCTCGAAAGATATGGGATGAAGGACAAATGGTAGGCAGTGGTACGAGCATACACCAGTTTATCACGACATCTATTTACAGAAGTGGATACGCATCGGTTAAGTTCTGTGTGTGATGGGTGAATGATGTCTGATAGAATATTGTTGCATAAGTTTTCGCAAGAAGTAAAATATTTGTCGACGATAAAGTTAAGCACGTGCAAGTAGAGAATACCGCTTGTGCGAGAAATAATTTTAATAGACCGGTGTAGAACTGCTTAATCTTTGACTCTAAGACCGGAAAATAAAACCAGGGAGCAATGAAGAAGAACAACACAAGAATATACAAACCGGGTGAGTAAATACAGTGGAACTTTTAAAGATCACAAGTGGGAAATAAACAATCGTCATATCTTTTTGAAAGTTCAGTTCTTACAACCTGGTACACGGAGAGTGAAGCGTGGGGGTGAGGTTGGATCTGGAGAACGCAAGGAGATGATTGAAGTAGACTTTTGTTTGTGTGTTTCGGAGACACAGCATACATCTAAACGGAAGGTTTCAAGGGTTCTAGCTAAGGCGGCTTTTTGACCAATCTGATAGGGTGTGCGGACATTAAATGCGGCCAAGTGGAAAGGAGTTGTTGGTTTCAAAGATCTGATAACCTCTGAGTGGTTGGCCTCATTAGTTGAACACTGAGCGGTATCCAATGGGTGGCGCAAACAGAATGCATCTAAGGTATGGGAGTGAGGAAAGGAAATAGACAGTTGAGAGAGACGGTTCTCCAAATGGGTACCTAAGACTTTTGGGCACGGCATATTTCGCGGTTGCCCAAACCGACGAAGGGTTTTTTCTTTGGGAGCCCTAACCGGAGTCTTCGACTAAAAAGTCTGACCCACAGGGTAGCGTAAATCCAACGCGGGAGCGTGAACGAAGCACCCGTGTGGAAGCTTCTAGAGACCTGTCAGGCGAGGCATTTGAATTTCGGTTCAGTGTGTTGTTCGCTGGTGCGTTGATTGTCGGTCCGCTGTTCGGGATCGTCACTTAGCCTCATGCACCCATCGAGACGTGGAACGTGGACTGGACAGCACCTTATTGGCTGGGGGTTGCCCAGCTTGGGCGGGTGGTAGCTGTCCAATGAAGTGCGAAGACTTCTTCCACCGTCGAGAGGAAGCCCCAGGTACCCCGGTCCTACGTCCATCTAACGGGTTTTTTGACCGGTAAACTACCCCTTACCGTGTTTATTTACTGGAGTGACCTCTCCAGGGGAGGGTGTAGATAGAAGGAAGGAAGCCAGGAGGCGCCCAAGCAGCTGGCTTTGTGAGACTGATTTTCGTCTAGCCTCTACGCGTTGACCTTTCAGGCATGATTGGATCTGCGGCTGAGGAGCCATTGTGTATAGGTCGCAGGGTCATTGAGGAGCCCAAGCCATCACATCACGCCAAGGTGCAGTCTCGTCGCGATGAAAGTAGAACTTAAATGTGAGGTCCAGGTGAGATCTTGGCAGATGGTGACACCGAGGTATTGCAGAGAATTTACTGGGGGAACAGGCTGGTTGTCAACATAAAGTGCCGAACANCAGAGGCATTGAGAGACAGCTTGGAATAAGAAGACCATAAATCTAAGGCAGATAAACTGGTTTGAAGCTGTGAGAAGCGGAAATAACCTAGGAATTTGGAACCTATGATGACATTATCAGCATACTTAATGAGAAGAACATCTGGGTCAGTGGGTAGGTCACGAATATAGAAAGAAAAAAGGAAAGGGGACAGAATTGCCCCTTGAGCACCCCTGAGTTGACCGGAAGCGAGTCAAAAGTGTTTCCAAGAAACTTCGTGAAGTGTGTTCTACCAGTAAAATAATCTTGCAGTAGAGACAGGGTAGTATGGGACAATTCAGCACCGTTGAGTAGGGAAAAAAGCCTGCCCCTGACGACACGAAATGCTGTGCCGTGCATGTCTAGGGATAGCAAAACTGAATTTACCAAATGCGCAAGAGCGTCTAGGGTAGAACGTGGTTTGCGATAAGCGAATGGACAGTGATCCAAATGCCCCGAGTTAGAAATAATGTTACTAGGCAAAAACTTTTCGAAAATGTTTGGTAAAATAGCAGTGCACGCGATTGGTTGCAATTTCCCAGCTTCCATTTTTGGGACTGGTGTGATGCGCACAGGTTTCAGTTGACAATTGTTTTTCCTCGAAGCAACGGTTGAAAATACCGGTAAGTGGCTCCGCCAGATAATGCGCACATTCCCTGAGGACGGCTGGACGTAGTCTGTCAGGACCGGAAGCTTTTTATGTTTTGAAGCACATCAGCTGTGCCCGCACCTGATTAGAATTGACATGCGAAACTTCATGATGTTCAACTGATTGGATATACGAATTCGATACTTCAGTTTGAGTTGACGTGGAAAACACGAATTTGAGTTCATCTGCTATGGATTGAGGCCCGCGTAGTCCGACTTTTGTTCCACAGAAGTTTTTTCATAGTACTGCATGTTTGCTTGCAATTTCGATCACCAAGTAAGGTTTCAGTGTATAGTTTGTCAAGATTTTGGATCTGTCTTGATCAACACTGACGTTTGGTTAACTGAAGCTGGGTCACGATTTTTATATGCCCGTTCTTTGGTTCTTCTGAGGTTCTTTAAACTAAGGGAAGAAAATCTGGCGGGACTAATGTACATAGGGGATATGGGGCAGCAGAGGTCAAAGCAGAAGTCCCAATGGCTAGTAAGGTGTTCACACTCGACTGAGACACTTGGGTCAAAGAACCGATCACAATTTGCACCAGAGACCATTCCTCTCGGTGATGCCGAGTGGGCCGGGTCGCACAGCCTATGAAAAATCTTCCGGCTGGATGTACGTGTCAGTGTACCATGATATTTATTTGAGTGGAGTTTTGGCAAAAATATTATGATACAATGATCGGAGTTTGTCACAAGGGCTCCTCCTCGCACATCAAACAGGTAACGATCGTTCGGAAACATAAGGTCAAGCTGTGCGTTTCCTCTTGTGGAGAAATGTACAAGGTTGTGAAGAGAGAAACAAGTCAAGAAATGAACGTCTGCATGGTTAAAATCACCATTACCGATAAAAAGAGAGCGTTCCGTGCAGTTAGAAAGTTCTGATATATATATAAATTAGCAAACTTCTGTACATCAGAAGTTGTACCGGAATGCACGATGTAAATGTTGGATGCTACGATATTTGCTAAAAAACGAGGTTTACTTTCAACCGAAATACGCGATATACCATAGGTTGTGAAGATAATTCTTGTATACTTGTACCGAGACGATTCTGTGAAGGTTACTAGACGATCGCCCCGAGTTTTTAGTAAACAGTTTCTATCCAACCGTTGCATATCAAAGAAATCCAGCTCAACAAAAGAGTAGTTGATGTCAAGATACAGCCATTCTTCTTGTGGCATAATTATCCTCAATTATCCTCATGGTACTTTTTCATCACTATCAATTTCGTGAAGACCCTTATTTTTTTAAGTAGTGCTCGAACGACTGATGAGTAAATAGCAGGGATAGATATTTTCTGAGTTTTTGTGTTACGTAAAGCCACTTGACAGACTGCTCGGTGTTTTCTAAAGAAACCTGGTCTAGACGGTCAGCATTTTTGTATCTATTTTTAACTTCACGACTGAACTGATAAAGAATGCCACACTTGGGCGGCAACACAAAGTTTCACAATTTCAACATAAAGTTTCGAATTCTTTAAAGATTCCGGGGCGTAGGTAATCAAGGAAGCGATGAGAGAAATTTGATTCAAACAATTAAGTCCAGTGTGTGATGTAAACTTTGATAAATTATCCATTGGAGCAAAAATGTAGCACGGCCTAATTTCGAAGGCCCCCTGCCAATTATGATTATCTCCGCATGAAAGTTCATCGCAGTCAAATTAAATACCGTACAGGCTGGTAAGTTGGCATCAGAAGGCATCCAGTGAATCAAAGGACCGTCCCATCAGTAGTTTCCAGCGATATTTGCCCACTGTCAGGAAAGTTAGACCTCAGTAACCTACCATATCCGTTCGCGTCCAAGTGTGCGGGTGTAATTTGGCGTGAGGAAAATTGGTCACATTCTCGCATTGAGAATGACGCCACAGTTCAGTTTGCACAACCATTAACCATGCACTATCGTGCGCCCGTATTGGTTGCTGTCTTTTGGCTGTCCATTTGGATGAACATAAGCAGAAAGACAGGAAAGGTTGAAAGTATGATCAAAGAGAATTAAGAATTTCAGCAGACTAATGTTGCAGGGGAATTGACAAGATGCATGAAAGCCACTGTTTACGACACTCAGCCACATCACCAGTGTCTCTAACCATCGGGTGTGATCATCCCGAGGTCCCCATCCAGGGAACCTAACGGGACCTATGTGACCCAGACTCCTACTTAAGGTTTTCATACACTCGTGCAAGGTATTAGCTTGACCATCCTTGGATTACTTCTATCCACTACCTGCCTCGGCGAACATCGCTCGCCGTGGCAACCTATCTGGTGACATGCGTAACACATGCCCCGACCAGCGTAATCTATGGAGGTCGACCACTTGGTCCAGTGGGCGACCGCCTAAAACTTTTCGCCTGACTTCAGCATTGCTCGTCCGGCTACCCCGCCAGATTCGTACAATGCTACGCAGACAGCGGTGTTCAAACAACACAGTCTATCTTTATCCTGTTTCCTTAATGGCCAAGTTTCTGTGCCATATTGCAGAACTGGTCGAACTGCCGCAGCGTACACTCGACCCTTCACAGACAGCCGATTCTTGCGACGGCGCCACAGATGTCTCACGTTGGCAAATACCAATCGAGCCTTCTGTATGCGAGCTGACACTTCACCCGTGATGCGTCCACCGGGTGAGATATGGCTGCCCAAATAACAGAACTTATCCATCTGCTCTATTACTTCTCCAGTAAGAGTGAGACTGGGTGCTGGATCAACCCAGTCTTGTAGTAGCACGACGCCACGCCGTCAGACGATATGGCTATGAAATTCTCCAAGACCATGAATAGGCGAATTTCCGAATTCGAGCGGTCACTTTCAAAAACTATAACCGGTGCAGCAACTCATTCCTTTTATCTTCACTCAATAGAAAAAAACCAACTGTTCCCACTGGTCAAAATGCCTTTGTCATTGCACTATTTTCTGAATGACTTTATTACGTTCTAGTCCGCTGTTCCTGGAACTGGAGATTTTATACCGTTCGACACTTCCTTGAGTGAGATAATTCGTGTAACCCTTCCCACCAGATAAGGAGCCATGCTTACTCTTTTTTCGTTAGCAAATCTGATATGAATTACCTTCCATACAAAGCGTCCATTAGCACTTCCGACCACTGTATTATTTTTCCTGGGTCCAAGATTCACTAAAACCACAAAAGTTCAAACTCGGGTTATCGAGAAACTAGAAAGAAACGGTTTCTTTCACAGATCTTTTCGGTTTTTCCTACTCCCATTGTTCCTAATACTGTGAGCATCGTCCCAGATTACATGATCTTTGCAGTTTTGTTGGAACGGTTTTCGTACATATAGCCGGATTTTCTATCCCACAATTAGGCTGTTTTCGACACCAGAAAGAACCGATCCACGCGACTAGATGATAGGAATTCACCAAGCTTCTATCTTCGTTTATCACGGATGAGAATCGTCGACTCAGCAGGTTACAAACTGCGGACAGTTTTATTGATAAAAGCTATCACATGTGATTGATCATGCAACAGGAACTGCCACACCAATAAATCACCATTTGGATATCGAATTGGTCAATACATCGTTTTATCTGAAGTAAATATCCGTGGCTACAACCGAGTCGGTAACCCACTAGCAGTTCATCTAGGGGAGATAGCTGACAACACTGATCCCAAACCAACCAAGAAGAGACATACGAACCACACTCACTCACGCCTTCCGGGCTATGGTAGTGGTCACCGGCCCGATTGGGTATCGAGGTGTATTGGACGCTTGACCTCGTCCAAAGGGTGAATGATCCAATGAACTGGACACCGGTCTCCAACGTTTTGCGGTTGTCATACCACTGGTTAGCTGTAGGCTCCGGTTGAGAATTTCCCCTAGAAAATTCACCTGCTTTGATC
>UZAN01044145.1:2602-13582 GCA_900618425.1 Echinostoma caproni
ATCGGAGGCGGTGTAGAACGATTTCTTCCGTTAGAGAACGACTATCAGTACCCAGCACACAACGACGAATTTCTTCATTGCTCACCCGATGTTCCCACCAGATACGAGCAATGCTTCTAAGGCATCGGTGGTCGAACACGGAAAGTTGATTAACATCCTCTGCTTTGAGATGCAAGCCGTAAAGCAGAACACTACGGACCGCGGCGATGTATAACCTTCTCTTAAGCGACAGTCGGATGTCAGCTCTCACTGAGAGTCACGCCAACGCCAGCAAGACCAGAAGCCGCAGTCTCAGAGTCTCCAGAAAGAAGCTGAGGGAACTTCGCGGATGGTTTCGACGGGGACTTCAATCGGATGGCGGAGCTAGAGTCTTGAATGCGAGTCTCTTGGATACAACACATACCGATCGCTAGGGTCTCGAGGGTACGAGCTAAACACGCCTATTGTCCTATACGCATCAAGGTACTCACGTTAACTGTGGCTAGTTTGAATGGGCATCGAGGACGAAAAAGAGCTTTAACTGATGGAGGAAGATTCGGTGAGATTTGGGCGGACGCGAGAGAAAAGGGACGGAATTTCCATTGGAGGCACAACTGGTAGTACGACTGTCTGAAGATCTTGATAATAATGGGAATGTTTGAGGGGGGGGTGAATGTGAGGTGGAGGAAAATCTGGAAAAAAGGAAGATGTGCACGGTGTAAGGCGTTTTTTTCATGCGCGAGAACTGGAAGAGCAAGTTATTGATTAAGTTGAAGTTCATTGTTTGCATTGTGGGCTGTTGTACTACTCGGTCGCCCAGTCCGGAGTAGGCCTTACGCAACCAAGCGCGAACTACAAGGCAGCAGTATTGTTCCAGATAAGCCGGTGACCGGTCGGTTGGTTCATCCGTCTTCCCCGGAAAACCTTGTCGAGTTGATGGAATTCGACAAGGGGGCAATCACAGTATTCAGTGGCGAGCCACACTCACCACGTCACAGCGCTGTCATAAGATACATGTGGTGTTTTGTGTGGAGAACTCTTGCCAAGTGGTAAACCCACCACATCCTCGAGCACTGTCGCTGATCGTCCGCGACCGCTCATTCAGTGAGAATAAACCCAACCTTATTCACAGTTGACCGCCAGTTAGCGGCTGTTCCCCTATGCGCGACCTGGGGACGCGCTCGGTAGCATACAGCTCTGCTCTTGCCGAGGGAGAAGGTAAAACTCTATGGTCAACATAGAGCAGCACGCAATCGAACTGTGCATACATACCGCTTTAGACATTCCGACCTGAAAAGAAACGACAACAAGAATACCACTGCTGTCAGTTCGCTGCCAGAGACGTCCCCAGCGTCACTCGACTTTTTTTTATTTTGAAGGTCAGTCACATCGATCTTTGTCAGGATACCGTCATTGGTCTTATGCTGCTTTCAAACAGGAGCCAGGTGACCAGCCTGAAATCCACCACACCCTGATAGTGCCGCCGTTGTTTGTTCGCAACTGTTTATTTGTTGCGGTATGCCACAATTTATTCACAGCTAACCTTCTTCTGTGAAGGTATCCCCCTATCCACATTCCGAGGACACGCCTGGTAGTATTCAGCTCTGCTTAGCCCGAGGGTATCCAGATATTCAATCGGGGTGGTAATTACCAGCATTTCTAAGGGTTGAATAACGTACACATGACTGAAAGACCGTTTGTGCTGACATGATGTTCCCTTAAAATGGAAAGGTCTCATGTACTGCCGACAGCTGTGCTTTACCTTAAGACAGAATTTGAGTTAAAACAGATCTGTTTGTTGGGTGCGTTTTAAGATAACTACGGATGCTATCCGTTTTTGTTTTCGTGTCTTTTTTGTAGTTGATCTTAAGTAATTTACGATATTTACCATTTTTCAGGCTTCATGACTTTCTCTGTTATCCATCTGTGACTTAAATAATCATGTCTAATGAAGAACGTAGCGAGGAAGAGAAATCTAATCTCACGCTTCTCCGACCGGTCGCTCCTGACAATGAGGCCACAGAACTCATGTATGGAATGCGGAAGCCTCTTATTTAGTAAGTCTGTGCGCCTATCACAATTGCGTCGAAGCTTCATTGATTATCCTTCGATTGATTTTTAAATCCTGTGTATCTTTTTAGCAATGTGATTTCCACAGTGCATTTGGAATGCCAGATTGAACTTCGCAAGTTAGTTCTCCATGTGCGCAGTGCTGAATACAATCCGAAACGATTCCCCGGTGCTGTGGTGCGATTACATGATCCCCGTGCGACGTGCCTTGTATTTTCCAACGGCAAGCTTGTCTGTACCGGTGCTCGATCGGAAGCGGAAGCGAATTTGGCGTCCCGAAAATGTGCCCGTATAATCCAAAAAATCGGATTCGATGTGAGTGGAGTTAATTCGTTCTAGCTAAAATCAGATATACTAGAACATCTATTTTCACACACGTCTAAATCCAGACTGTGCCAAACAAATCATGGTCCAATAATCCTAATAAAAAGAAAGACGTTCTGTGAATTGTATGTGGGCGGCTTACTGCCAGGTTAACCAGGCCGCGACAGGTGTATTTTCTTGAGCCTGTGGCTAGCCAAAGCCTGACCCGCAAGGCAGCGGGGTGGTGTGTGAAAGTCGCAGTCCACTGTGGGCCGGTGTCCAGTTCATCGGATCATACGCCCTTTGGACGGGATCAAACGTCCAAGGTGCCCAATACACCTCGATGTCCAATCCAGTCGGTGACTACANTACGCCTCCTCGTGGTTGGTTTGGAATCAGGGATTTTGGTCAACTCCCGTAGGTAAACTACCAGTGGTCCACCAACCCGATTATAGCCCCGGATGTCGGCTTTTCGTCCTCTCACTTTGGTGGGAAAACACCTCCGCCACGAGAAGGCAGTGAGTAGGGCTTCCTCAACAGAGGCTATTCGAGACGCTTGGTCGTATGCGAGCATTTCGTGAGGCGCAAGGGAAGGGTGACCAACCGCGACCCTGGACACCCACCCCTGGCTTCTGGAGGTAACTAAAACCAGAGGTACCAACGCGTTCAGAGAGGATAATACTGATGATCGTTTTGATTATTTGGTCCGTGAATTGTGAACTGTCAAGTACCAAATACTTATGTTGATCATCTCGGGACGGATTAAAATATTTCCATGAAACTAACTGCGTCTAACGTTTGAATAAAATCAAATGAATCTAACGTGCATCTTGTAGCAGTCGCATAATTTTTGTGCAAATTTGGGATTTAAACTTATACACTGTTTTGCGGAAATACGGTTTTCTATTTAGTTATTATGAATTAGACTTGAACATATTAATCTATTTAAATAGCCGTGTAGTGCTACGTGTCTGAAGAAGGTTTGATTCGAAGACGATTGAGACTAACTGTCAACATTCCTACCCGTCGATTTCGAACTGGTTTCGGCTCGCTTTCTTCAGTTTATCTAGCTGAATAAGAGTATATCAACCCACACCGAATGGCTAGTTTATCTGAGGGTTACGACAAACTGAGAGGCTTTTTTAGACGAAGTCATTGCATAGCCAATCACAACTGTGAGGAGAAAGGTATATGGGGGCACAGCCAGCTGAGACAAAATTGTTGATCCTGCTTTACAAAAGAGTATGATTTAAAGTGTTTGGAGATACGCAGATAGAATGTTCCACATTTTCATAGTCCTGAGTAAAGAAAGAAGACTAAAAGATAGAAGCCCAACATCTGGTTACGGAAACCTAAAAAGGGTGGCTGTCCGCGTGAAAACGAAGTAGTCTAGAAATGAACGAGACTAAACGAGTTTCTATGTATTTATCGAGTGTAGTTGACCGGTAAATTCGGCATGAGAGCCTTTTGGTCACCTATAGATCAATGAGGGCGAAATCTATATTGACGGTCATTCAGCAAACCTTCGTGTTCGAGAAGCGCACTCAGTTGGTCGGTGTCAAGAGTTTATAAACTTTGAAAATGACAAAACTGGGGGTGATGGGATCTCAGTTATTGGGATTGAAAAGGTCTCCAGACCTTGGAATAGGAAAAAAATAATGTCGTTTCCCTACAGAGTGGGACAAAATTTGGGATCAAAGGAAGAGCAGAAAAGGTGGCGTAGAACAGGAGATCCTTCCGCGCCCACATTTCCAGGGCGATGGTTGGAATACTGTCCTGAACAGGTCATCTACAACCACAAACTTCGAAGAGTTTAGCGGACGTATCTGGTTTTTATGGGAGGTTTAAACAAGTGGATGAGTGGTGTGAGAGGAGCATTGAAAACAGTTAGTAGATTAGGCAAAGCTGGAGACCACTTTGTACGGGGCTCGCAAACCAGAGGGTCCGATGAATTGCAGATTGGATAAAAATTGGGAGGACAGAAATTACGCGAAACCGCTTTAGTAAGGAGTCAGAATGAGGTGTGCCCATCTGATGGTCGAATGAAGGGCTCTATTGACTTCGTTTGAGTCTATTTTCTCGGTTCAGTGGTTATAACAGAACTCCATTCAACAAAACTGAATTACTCATCGTGTATTGGGCGTTGATAAAAGGGAAGAAGAAACCCCTCTACGCTGCCTTCAGTGGCTCAATCTGCCTGTCCATCGTCTCTCTTTCCTGGTTTTCTTTATACGTGGTGGGCAAAGCTAGGCGAAGCGTTGCGGCTGTCAGGCCATGACCTGGCGTTGGGTTTATGGTGAAGTTAGCCTTACTACTGGTTTCGGTTGGTGCAGTCCGCCTTACACGTTGTGGTGTAAGAGATGAGGTTTTTCGTTGGTTAGATACGATGAGTTATATGGCTCCAAGTAGAAGGCTGTGACGCAAACGCCTGTTTGTTGAAATCTTGTGTCCCTTAAAAGAAGAAAATGCAAATGTGTACGATAAACCAAAGCATTTGTGCTTTTTGTTCTCAGTTATCTGTTTCTTTTCATTTTCCTTATTTGCATCCCGCTCGGCCATTTCCACTACCATTGTTAGTTCTTTGGCACCGTGCTTGTTCTTAAGCCCGTATATCAGTAGCTCGGAGACCTGGAGATAGTCAGGTTCTATGAGGTCGAGGTTTATTTCCATTTTTAGCTAATTCAAAACGATGGGTAATTAAAACTAAAAGATCTCTACTATAGAATAATTGGTAGTCTGAAAACGACAGTAGTAGTCGAATTGACAATGTTTCTCACCCAATGGTAGTAATTCCTGAAGGCCATTTCCACGGTTAGATACTTATGCCATACTTCTAGAAGACCAGCGCTAGCTTGAGGAGAATTGTTTAGTTGGAACAACAGTAAGGGTATGGATGAATTGGTGTACATAAATCAAAAGGTCTCATGTGGAACATGTCATCAAAATTCCCACAAACATACAGGACAATGAATGGAACGGTCCGTAGTTGCCATTTATGAACACAATAATTCACTCTAAGAGGTCTTGTTAATTTTCGACCGTTGTGAGAGTGTCAGTCACGTTCTTTTGCATAATCCAACCATACTACTCACAAATGTGAGCAGGGCCTTACAACACTTGGAACATGATTGCAAACATAGGTTGGGGTATGTCATTGATGGAAAAATTGAAACAGTATACTCAGCTACTGCCCGGTATTCATTTGTATATTGTGCTTGCGTTCTGCCTGCAATTTCCTCGGCTCGATTCTCAGTTTGGTGAATAGATTTCTTGATGAAGAGGTCAAAACGGCCGTAGAGCGCTTCCCAATTCCCGTCTCGTTTGACGAAATACATTCTTAAGCTCCAACCGACCAAGGTTATACATGCAATCAGTCGTTTGCCACTTCTGGCTTCGGATTGCCCGAGGGATCCTGCAAGAGCTTTACCGTTCACACTCTAATGAGAACTTATTCACCGACAGTTTTAGGTCACATTTTACGTTTACCAGCTTGCCGATTGTGAGAGATACAACTCTGACCTGTGTGTAAATAGCTCTGTTTATTTGTGACTTTCAGGCAAAGTTCACCAACTTTACCATTCAAAATATGGTTGGTCTGGTTGATCTGCGGTTTCCTATCCGTTTGGAAAGGCTTGTGATGGCAAACGAACAAATGACGCAGTAAGTGTCGATTTTAAACCTCTGGTGTCTAATGCCTTGCACATGACGTATCTTTCCGATTACATTGATTCTTTGCACTGCAGTGATAGCCAATTGAAGCCATCCAACCCGATCCGTTCAGGCCTGGACCACATACTACACTCTGGCCTGATCAAAGTTCATTGACTATTAGCCGTGCTAGTCTCATACGCAATCACATCCATGGAGGTTGCCACTTTTCTCACCCGATTTTACCGTGCAACCTGTGTGCTAAATATGACATCGCTTCGATCGTGCGATCACATTGAGGTCAACGCTAATCAATTACTTGATCATTGTGTTGAATCGAACTGACTCAGGTGTGAGGTCCACTTCGGGGAGTATCGATCCAGACCTTTAATGTTGATTTACATTGCTGTACTCATAGACTTGGCTTGCTTCCTACATTTTTCGTGTTACTCTGTTCTGTACATAAGACGATACTGTGCACTTGATGCTTTTCGCATGATGTTTATATCAGTTCTGTTCTCTTACGTTCGTCCTATCGCACTGACCTCAGCGACTCTAAATTTGACTGAAAAAGCCATTCGGAGTCGGTTGCAGTCAGTCACCGCAATTCCTTACGATCTCCTTCAGTTTGCATATAAACCAAACCGATCTACATTGGACGCCGTGTCCACTCTAATGCATTTTATCAGCAGGTCAATTCGGCCAAGTTTGTCCCTTGTGATTTTCTCGACTATTCGTCGGCTTTTGATTCTGTTTCCAGATTATGGCTTCTTTTCAAACTTGAGTCTTTTGGCACTCCAGAACAACAACTGTCATCGCTTGTTGACTATTTCCGGAGACGGTTCAGTGCACCAAATTAGGAAGGAGAACATCCTTACCTCCTGTTAATAATTCTAGTGTTCTTCAAAGTGCTGTTGTATCTTTTTTTGCCTTTATTAGTGATTTTTCGGTCCCACTCCCTACGCATATCCAAAAGTGATGATGATGACGTCCTTTTATGTAAAACAGTTTCATCTCCTTCGTAGTTTCATTCTTTTACTGAAAATTTACGACATCCAACAGTTTTCTGATCAATCTGGTCTGTCTTAACATATCTTAGTGTGTAGTATATTTTCAGTCTTTCCCGCTCCTAATTTCCAACGACTCTGCTACCCTTGACGGTAAGCCTGTATCCAGAATGACTTCAGTCAAGTACCTGGGTGTCACCGNNNNCGTCGACAGCAATCTTCATTGGTCTACAAATGTATGGGAAAACTGAGATGCCTATCTTTTCATTTACGCAAACTTGAGTAAATCTGAACCCATTAATAAGTCCTGTCCTCTACCGTTCATCAATGCGTTGTACCCATTCTACTCNACTCCACTGCTCTTCTGTAGTATTTCCCGGTCTTTTATAACAAGACTTCAAAATAATTCGCCGTGATCTGGTGATCATCAGTCTTGCATCATTAATTCCGATCGATTCATTAACCACAGCACTCATTGATGGTCACATCAACTCTTGTGTTAAATTTGCCCATACAATTCTAGATGACCCTGTTCATCCTTGCACCCTGATGTATCATCTTGTTGTTCCCATCCGTTCACACGCTCCTCATTTCGGCATCTACCCTCTCGCATTAACAGTTATACAAATTCCCCTGTACCCTACCTGGCCCGACTCCTAACCAAAAAGGAAAAGATCGCAAATGAACTACGTCAAAGTTTTGTACATTAAACATATATCAGCGACATTCTTTACCTTTCGTGTTGTATTTCACTATTATTATTACTATTTCATTCCGTGTGACGAACAGTGTACTTTTTTGACTGAATTTTCAGCATGTATGCTTACACAAGTTACACATATACAAATAATGTGCCAAAATTGACAGCAAGAATCAGGGAATCTTTGCAAGAACAACGGCTATCGAACTTGTTTCAGTCTACATTTACGACATAATTTATGCATTTGTTCAGTGATTGGGTTATTCTGAATCTGTTGTGGTAAAAGCGGCCTCATCACCTCATATTCAAAGATTTCGTTGTCTCATCTGCAGTGCTTTGATGCGATACCAATCATAGATACAAAGTACCTGGATTCTGATTGTACTTTAAAGATTCCCTGAAATAAATAGATCTATACTACTGATGCCTTATATACACATCTGTTCTAGTTCTAACGTATGAGAAGATTATAAGCACGTCGCCGTTATGTTCAACGATGTCGTATTGCGTGCACATGCGGCTTTTCTTTGGGCTATATGATAACCCTAACAATTTTGCTACAGCGGGAAACAAAAACAAGTCACGGATCGTTGCCAAGTTTAAGTAGTCTCCACTATTTCCAGTGGATCTCGGTAGAAAAAGATTGTTTTACTAAACGCCGTACTTCAGTCAGCAATTGTGATATCATTCGCATAGCCCCTTTTTGTATTGCGTGACGGCCTCAGCCGAGTCGAATCAAGATACGCTTTGTTGAGGGCTCTGATATGTGTACGCTAGAATCCATCACAGCAGAAACCCTCACATTTTTACCCAGCTCTGTGATAATCTGTTTACCAATAGGCAGTTCTCCAATACACACAACTTCATTCACTTGTGTTGCAGTAAAATCGCAGAAAAGCCTGTATGTGAGCACCTTTTTGGTACCACTTTTGAACACTTTGGTGGGGGCCGAATCAAGATCCACCCATTTAGAAATTGCAATCTCTATTGCTAAATCGCATGTTGGTAACGCGGAGTCAATCTTGACCAACATTTCAGCAGGACCAATAGATGCAAAATATCAACTGATCGGTGTTGATTACAAGGAGGTTCTATAAGCCTGTCACGCGGGTTTTGCTTCAATGTTTAGTTCGCTGGTGCGCCTATTGTAGCTCCACCGTTCGAGTACGAGCCCTTAGACTCGTTTAACCAATTAGCCAGGTGGAACAGTTGAGACATGCCCAACTTGGATGAGCGAAATTCGTCCAATGAAGCACGAAGACCTCTCCAATCGTCGGACATTTCACTTGTCCATGTAGCAAAGGTTTTTTTATTTTTAAATACTTATTTACTAGAATGATCTATCCAGAGGCTAAAGCGCATACTCCAAGGAAGTCCGGTACCCGATCAGTTGGTCGTGAGACAGTTTCATCTAGCTCCTACCCATCGACCCCCGTGTTTGGATCTGCGGCTGATAAAAGCCACAATGTATAGTTTGCAGGGTCCTGGAGGCACGCATGTCTTCACACCATGTCAAAGTGTAGTCTCTTGGCGGTTCTGTAAGACGATGTAATGAATTACGTCTGACGGTTGCCTTGCATGATGGCAATAATCAAAATGGAACTTCATTGTCTCCTGATTCACAGATACGAGCCTGAGATCTTCCCTGGACTCATCTACCGGATAATCAAACCTCGTATGGTCTTGCTCATTTTCGTCAATGGGAAAGTGGTGATAACGGGTAAGTTGAACATGGTTCTATATTTGTCGCTAGCTGTTTTCTGTTCTAGTGAGAGTTTTTTCCATGCTGCTACTTACTTAAATGCTCTTCTTCTTGAATAGCATGGCAGTAAATGTCAAATGTTCTATACCGTCCAAGTTTCAAATGGTACTTCAGAAGTAGGTCGATGTTATTTACAATATAGCATAGGTGATGGGAAGGTAGTAGAACAAGTAAACTTTACCATAAAGTTATCACAAAAAGGCTTCGTTCCATTTCTGCCAACCACGAACCCACAGTAAGATCAGCAAAGGTAAAAATCTATTGGTATCACACAAGCACACAATTTATCATGATCCCTGAACGTTCAAGACCCATTCTGTGAGGTTAGAAAGCTGTCTTATTTCTCACTACGATGGGAAATACTTTCTCTTCCCCACAAGTTGATCCTTAGATTTGTGAATGCATGTTTGTTCCTCAACTGGATGTAATGTTCACCATCGATTTTCCCCAGAAAAAAAAACTTACTGGCAAGATCCCTAGAACACATCTCTAAATGCAGTGGCATCTCTAGAGATGCACCTGCGGCCTGTCATCTTTTTATGCTTCATCATTTTACCTCGTTCACATGATTTTGCCATTAACAGCAGAAGTATCTTCCGTAAGCCTTCCAGCATCGTCAGCACAGAGGGGCTCGATCTTGCAACCGTAAGCTCTAGCACTACGGACTATATCGTGTACCCAATCCTTTAGGTTAGGCGATGCTGTAAATGCCTCGGGTACCACCACCACCATCTGATGTACTTTGAAGGTAATGGAGAGTCGACTACTACTAGCTGGTTGCCAGTGTCATAACAAATAAAATTAGATAACCAGGTAAGCAGTAGAATTAGAACGAAATGAATGAAGGTGCATTGTGTGAGCACAGAGAACACACTTAGGGTGGACGGACACAAAATGTTTTCGAGACATTGAAGACCTTAGACTGTCGGTTATCTGGAGTGAACAGCAGATCCTCGCAACTATGGAGTTTACCTCCTCTGCTGTTCACCACACAACAGATGTACACTGAAAAGGTAGAATACGTTAAGATGTTCGTAACCCGTTGTGAGCAGGTGGCCTATGTACCAATCCAGTCCATTTCAGTTTGTACAACCATGCACATTCGTGCGGCGATTTTGGCTGCCCATTTGGATGAAGAACAGGAGAAAGACAAGAAGGTTGAAAGTACAGTCGAACAGAAAATGGAAAATTTCAGTGGTCTAGGGTTGCAAAAAATTGAAAAGATTCAGGAACGCCACTGTTTACGACACAGTGTCTGTAACCATCGGTTACGACCATCCCGAGAGGCTAACGGGATCTATGTGACCCAGTCCCCTGGTTAGGAATTTCATACCCTCATGCCAGGTCTTAGGTTGACCACCCTTGGCTTTTTTCCATCCACTACCTGCCTCAGCAAACATCGCGCGCCGGGGCATCCTATTTGGTGGTATGCGTAACACACGCCCTAGTTCTGCTACGCTTCGCTCTTCGACTCATTGGTCATCGGCAGAAATCGCCTCCTCAATTAGCTC
>UZAN01044146.1:4803-21899 GCA_900618425.1 Echinostoma caproni
TTAAACTCATGCGCGAAATGACGGAAAATTCATAAACATTTCCCTTTTAAACATTTCACATGGTTATCGATAGCCGTGGGTGAACAGCATTTACTACGAGCGAGCTCAAGTGTTCAAAATTAAACGAGGATAGACAGGGTATTGCCAAAATGAAGTTCAATACCTGTGGCATAAATGAGTTAATTTTATGAATGAATATTTACGATTTTTTTCTGCTGAATTTTTTGTCTCTTTCTTTTTCATTTTACTTCCGTTTATTGAACACGCAAAAATACAATTTTCAGATAGGGGAAAGCGGCCGATCAAAGGGCTGCCGTTCAACAAATTGGGGTGTCAGGCGGCGGTGGTGGGATTCGAACACATCCCGAGGGTGATAATTTGGTGACGTTACCACCCGGACACCACCGCCTGTTGGTTATCGTACAATCGATACATGACCAAACATCCTAAAACTCGGGAAATCGCACTTTTACGAGGCATTCGATTAATAGAAGCATTAGCATAAGTGGATACTCATACATATATATTATGTCTGCTGTGTGACATAAAACCATATTCGTTCCCGTGAATCAGGTACAAAAGGCTAGTGATCAGGAGGTGGAAATCTGACCAAAGTCAGAATGTCTCACATGATTTCGGGACACCCAAGCCTCGAAGAATAATTTCGATGATTTTGTAATAAGCGTTGTGGATTCGATGCGTTCGAACTTGACCAACTCGCCGTGAGGGTCGATTTTCAGTGATTGTATAATGAACAGTAATTAAACAAATGCAGAAAATTTCCCAGAATCAAAGAACCGGTTTTGTGGACCCTACCGCTCGTCAGGTATGCGCATCGGATATTCTTTTGTCTGGTCATTCTTATACTTGAATTGTGTTTGCAGCCATTGCTTTTGGTCTTTTGGAATAAATCTCGTCCAATTTTTCCATCAGTGTACTTGCATGTCTACATCCTGTCCATACACGCACTTGAACCTTTTTGATGCTTTCTTATCACGTTAAAACACGGAAAAAAACAGAAAACAAATATTACGAGATCGGAGCATTTTATTCAAACTCACCAGTAGAGACAGTGTAAAATAGTCCATTATATAAAAGGGATAAGTTTAGGCAAAGTGCAGCTGTAGTTAAAGGTAACAGCAATGGATTCAACGTTAGTTGAACAAATACACACAGTGGTTGCGTTGAAACCTGTTGCGCAAACAAAGGCGATGACGTCACTAAATTACTATTGTGTTTGTGAATGATTGAATTGTGACTTTTTCGTTCCAACCAGTCAAAGTAATGAAAACCGCGTAATCTTCAGCTGACGACACACTATTGAGCTTTATCCTAGGTTCCGACTTAGTATCGATTAGTTCTCAATAACAATCTGATGCACTAATATACTCAACTAGGGGTATATGTAAATTTTCGTTTTGAAGCGAAATTTCCAAGGGTATGAATAAAACAATCGAATGCTTGCAAGCGCAATCGCGGATACCCCACGACTTCAGGCATGTTATCCTGTGGGACTCATGGTCACTGAAGAACCTCCATATGTATTTCGTCCCTATGCCTTGCCAACACATTTGTAATGTTCTAACGACCACACCTAAATTATGATTGGTGCTCAAATCATGGATACATGAGCATTCACGGAGTGGTACAAATGTTGTGGTACCGGCAATCAGACTTCCACTCATTATTCTACCAACGTGAATATTCGGATAATAACAACTGATAACAACAATAACAATCAAAATCTGCAAATATGCAAGAAAGGTCTCGATAATACTCACGATGTTAACCCGGATATTTCAAATTCCATCAAACTGTATGACAAATCAAACAGGAAGCGTCGTAATAAATTATAAATTGATTTGACGTTCGTCACCTTAGTGTGCAATCGTAGATAGCGTAAAATACTCTTTCACCAACCTCGCATTTGTTCTTTCTAAATTAAAACATGCAAACGGATACAATTTTCGGGAATTAAATTTCAACCCATGAGGGAATCGAGTGGTTGCGGTGGCCCGGTGGTAAAGTCACCAAATTATCACCCAGGGGATGTGTTCGAATCCCACCACCACCGCCTAACTTTCCCCATTGTGTGTCGAACGGCAGCCCTTTGACTGGTCGCTTCCCCTTCCTTCCTGAAAACTTCTATATTTGTATATTCAATAAACGGAAGTAAAATGAGAAGAAAGAAAGAAAACAAGTTAGCACTAAAAGGGACTTCACTTTACGCCATTATTCGTTAGGCCATATACTCTTGCTTACAGAGAAGCGGATGGACGTATTGTGTTCAATAGGAAAAAAGAACACAATAAGAGGAAAAGTCACCAAAACTATTCAATGCAGTTCATAAGACAAGATTTGTGTTATACTCGAGAACAAATTTGGAAACCTCAGATCAGACGAGTTCTATTCGCGGAAATCACTTGGCTGAGGATATTGCACTGGGGGAAAATGCTTTCCATCCCTCTTCCTCACACATACCAACATACACAGAGTAGAAGAAAACAAATAAACTATCAGAGAAAAACAAACATACAACCTTTCATTTAAGACACCTGGAAGTGTGTCAGTCGGGAACCGAGAGTGCGCTATTTTTTGCATTTCCAGCCAAGCTCAGTAGCGAAATACTGATAATTTATAAAGGATGTGTATTTTTAAAAGCAGGAACCCAGAACAAACATTTGATGAAAGGCTTTTCCACAAATGAAACAACAACAGATAGACGAAAAAGAAGCGAAAGACAAAACTGAAACCAAAATCTTCGGTCCTAATTTTTGAAAAATGATGAAACGATCTAGTGAAAGAGCATGCCTGGCACAAGACATCGTGCATGTGATAAACTGGTCTCATGCGTGGGATCTGCCATTCAACTCGGTGAGCAGTCAGTCAGTTGCTCTCCAACCCACCGGGACTAACTGAAAGCTGAAGATCAGTGTGAACAGTCAGAAGTATGCACCGATGGAAATGTGAAAAACATGAAAATCATGGTGAGTACTAATTTCAAGTTGGAGTACCCATGTGAAGTACCAACGCACACAGCCAGGTAAAGGTCTGCGGTTTCTTGTAGGAAAGCGGAAGTATCTAAATCTATCCACAAGGCTACTGTATGGCTTCACTTACAGTTCTGTGACCAATATTGGTCTGCCATCTATAAAAAAGACAACTTGCTTAGAAAAGGTCTAGAGGCTAGCAACACGGCTGGTGGAGTGCATGCAAGGTAAATATTATGGAGAGAGAATATTCGTTCTCGGTCTTTTCTCACTAGAAACGAGGAGGACGCTCATGGGCCTCATATAGGTCTTTAGGATTAGGAAAAACATATTCGGGTTCTATCCGGGCTTCTTCGTTGAGGCGCCCGTGCTGGTTCCACCCATCGATATAATGCCCNNNGCATTGAGCAATAATATTGCTCAATCACACGCTGTGCGGATCAGGGGGAAGAAAATACAAGCAAACGATTGGTGAAGATCTGTTTAGCCAATGACATATCTTTGTATATATCATTTGATACTACCGATTTTCTCCCCATAAACAAAGCATCACTCAAGTGGCCGTATTCCTGTCTCTTTTTTATGACTGGCTTTGATATGCGACTATTAGCTTGATTCGTGACTCATGTTACTTGTATATTCCGTTCGCTACAACGCTCACCGAGGAACTCGTGGTCATGAACTCAAACTCATGAAACGGCGTTCTATAGACTAAACGTACGAGCACACTGCTTTAGAAACATGGTACTAAACAGATGGAATAATTTACCGACAGAATTTATCATTTAACCGAATGTCCATGCATTTAGAATAACCCTGAACGGTAGGCAGCTTGAAGTTTTCCCCCGAGATATACTAAAAGGAGCTAAACTTTTTTCGCAAACGTTGGAGCGCCAATACTTTTAAGTTCTTTCACCGACAACAAAAAAATAACGTGATCTCTTTTTCTATATTAGCAGATAGTAGAAGAAACCGAACAGTCTCAGAGGTGGACGCAAAATTGTGAGCCTGTCACCGAAGGAATTCCGGACGCTCGATTAATCGTGGCCACTATCAGTCCCATGCAACCGGAATTGACTTGAGCGGTGCAAAGTTCTTGGGCGGGATAAATAAAAGCCAGCAAAATTCTGGTGAGTTATTTAAACGCAGAGAGGCACACTTGTACAAGCTTCTGCTTGAAAAATGTCTACCTTAATTCCGTCAGGTATCAGCCAGTGGAGACTAAAGATCAATCAGTCATCTTTTGAATGTGCGGACTGTTGCTTTGCAAACATGAGCGCCCCACTTCCTGTCTATTTGAGTTCCATTAGTAAAAGATGTTCCCTCATCTGCATGAAAACTGGAACAAATCACTCAATCCACTATTCATATGCTGGATGCGGTTCGATAAAATCACATAAATTAACTGATATATATCGAAATCTCTTTTATACACTGTTGACCCGCTTTTCAGAATAGCACGTCTCCCTGTTAATTTTCACGGATATAATCAAGTTTCCCCAGTAGAGAGGGACATTTGTTAGAAATTAATCATTGAACGTCTATTTGGTTTACGAGACAACTTCGGAGAGAAAATTTACAGCCTATTCGATGTTTGGTTTGTCAGCCACGAGCCCTTTTAAGTAAATATTTGGATCAGTGAAGCACAAAATCTGGAAACAAAGAAAAGTTTACATTGTTTGCATCAAGACGCAGAGCCAATAACTGCAGCAATAGGGCAGTATTTGGCCTTGATGTCTATGGGCTGTGATGAAAACATGCTGAGTGATATGTAGTAAAACTCGACTAATAATGTTTGCAATAATGTTTACAAATAATCCGAGTGAGACATACGTACATTTTAAAGCTTTGCCACTCTGCCAATAATCCGGTCTTGATATCGATCGAAAATGTCCGGAAATCAGGATTCCTTTTTGTTCTCATTTCTTAACCGATTACAGAAATATCCACCCTGGCTCTTGCTGTGGATTAGGTAATTGCAAGTCAAACTTAAAGGGTGAATCCTGATATTTCCTCTTCACATGTTCGAGAGAGAGTACTCGGGGTAGTCCCTTCATTCAGTATGATGCATTAGACGGTAAGCGATTGCCAGCATCACAGAAATAGCAATATTATCCGAGTTAATGATGAAACCATGGTTATTTCATTATTCTCATGCAGAGGCTTGGATCGTTTTTTGAAAATGAATCAAAGAGCTTTAATTTGCATGTGCTCTGCAGTAACTGTGTACATTGATTCGTCCGTGAAGAGCTAACAAAATGGTAGGAGTCAACATGATATGAGAAACTTTTCAAATTAATTTTTCTATGATCCAAGTTGGTTCTTGAAATTAGAGGAGAAAATCCATACGTGTTGGCTGTACCCAATGAATATTTCGCCTTGGTTGTATATGGGAAAGGTAATTCGGTCGAGGCACAATCTGTTCACTGAGTGAACACTGCATGTGCCTACCACAACGGTTCCGTTAGATTTAAGGAGCACTAATCTGTGGCCACAATCAGACAAATACACAATACAAGAGAGGTGCAGCCATAGCGTAGGGCACAAACAACCGTGGAGAGGTGGATTATTTAATTGGGCATTACCTTGTATAGTCTACGCGAATTCACATTCACCAAGGTCTGTGTATGCGCGTAACTAACTATCAATGAGTGAGACCCATTGACGGGTAACGATTTGCAGAATCTGTTGTCCGTGAATTACCACAGACACTATAACATAATGTTGTCTATGGGTTAAAGATATTACTTTCATTTATCTCACCTTCCTCTGACTGGCCCTGGACTCAACCACGAAAGGTTCGAATCCGGGCAGAATATAGAAAGTTACAAACAATCCGCCGGGAGCATTTTTCCATGCATAAATGGGAATGAACGCAATGTTGATGGGTCCCATCGAGAAGGAAAAAGCTGTTCAGAGCTCTTCGTCGGCCACCGCACAATTCCATGGAGCATGAAATAAGTCTACAAACTTTCCTATTTGATTGGCAGTGTTTGTCTTTGGATGTGTATACGAGAGCCAGTGCGGCCGAACGTTTCAAAACGATTCGATTTCAGAAATGAATTCAAACAAACGGTAACCTGGAAGCGTAACTTTGTACAATCGGTTGACACCAATTGACTTTGTGCTGGTGAACAACGTATCTGATATAAGTTGTTGTTTAAAGGATGAAAAACTCCCTTCTGGCACTAATACATCATTAAAGATTAATTCATGCCATTCGTTGATGACATATGGGGCTGAATCTATTTCGAGACCCGTTTCTTGCAGATCTTTGGTTATATATTACTCCGTCCAGTAGGTATCATTAAGTACCGTTTGCAGTTCATTCTTTATAATAGATAAAAATAAACTTCTCCGGAACATTATATTTTAAATCTATCAATTTGGAGTGAAGCATATTTGTTGCCTTCAAGAACATGTGCAGATAAAATAGATTGAGTATGTCACTAATATATTCGAAACTGTTACGATGACAGGATGTAACTACGGTTGAAATTTCGTTTGACCGGTTTTGGGGTTAAACCAGAATATCCCTGACTAGTCTGAAGGAACAAATAGGATGGTTGTTTCCTTCTGCCACTTGATAAATTGGTTTTATCTCGGTTATATTCAACACTCGGTTTATATAAACTTCTGAAACATCCTTTCTCTCTGGTCACTTGAATGAACAAGGGGGGGGATAATGATTACTAAAAGTCAGAACATGGAAATTCTAGCACAGAAACAGTTACATAATGAAAACCGGTTAACTGCGGAGGTCATATAGGCGTAAAGGTTTACGTAGTACCCAAATAAGAGAAAACCTCGTCTATACTAAACTATATATCAGTGAAATTGGATATGAAAATGTAACGGAATGGAGAATGGATTCATCAAGTGTATAAAAACGGTTGCATAACGTGCAGCTAACATGTATGGAGTAAGTTTCAAAGATGGGTTAGGGTTGAGGGGATTGCTGAGATTCGGAGCAGCGAACGGAGGGGTTTGTGAAAAACAATTAATATAGCAATGGATCACCTATCTTAAGAGAAATATTTGCAAAATCTTTTAACATTTTAATCAGAACAACGGTATGTGATGTCTTATTCACGTATCAGTGGTGCAACACTTATAACATAAACCGCGGAGCTTACAAAGCTAAAACCAATAACAAGAAGGTATTCCGCGTAGTAACTGTCGAAACTTGCTTTGTCTGCCGTTATCTGCATGAAACCAAATAAGGCAAACTATGTTATGCACAACCATAGCAGTGGTTGCAGATATTAATCATCCCAAACTGTGTTAATGAAGGCGGATTGTTACCAGTCTGAAGTTTGTTTGGATCAGCGAACTGACCAACATCAACCACTGGTAGATTATTAAATCGATATGGAACGATTCATCTACGTATTCGGTTCAATTAACGGAGTAAAATTTGCATGGCGATTGTGGAAAGCTCAGTAGCTTCGGTGGGATTCGAACCCACGAATGGAAGCCGAGTACGCCTTGTACGCGTACTCTGTACCAAATGATCTACGAGGCCACCAGGAAAGCGCGGATTTTTTCACTTTTTCCAATTTGACAAACCCCATGGCCTCCAAATTGTATTGTGGTTTTATGTCCCGAAACTGGTACTACGTAGTAGCATTGAAGCTTCATGAAGATAAATTCAGAAGTTTTTCTTCACTGGTTCTTTTCAATAAAACATGTTCAAGCATCGACATGAATCATCCAATTAAACATGACTTGGAGATATTGGCGGCTGTTTAGCATAGTTATATCCAATAGGATAATCGTGCATGAAGAAGAAAAATGGAAAACCAAATATTTCAGTTATGTGATAAAAAAGATATCATCAAAACAAGGACACACCTGGACCATTGGTTACTTTGTGAGATGGTTAGGGAACGAAAAACAAGTGTTACAATTGACAGGAAAAAGGCGGTTAGTACCCGCATTGATGAAAAGTTCATGTTAGCGGTAATTGGAATACTGGAATTAGTGCGAAAGAAACAAATGAAGTGTTGTTAACTTTGTCTCCCACTGGGACACTAATACTAAACCAATTTATTTCATTATATCAGTTTCTATGTTTAACGTTTATTCACGTATACTGGTTTTTAAACGTTTCTATTGTTAAAAATGCGTCCAATAGAGGCAATACCATTAACATACACATGCATGTTTATGTCGCCAGGTTTGCATAAGCACTCATATCTATAAAAACACACGTGTTGATGTATTGACGAGCACAACGTCACAACGGATAAAATATAAAAAATAATGTACTGATGTTCTTTTGTTCTTGAATGGAATGTCGCGGTCAGAATAGTTGGCTATCCCGAGTCCAAAATTCTATTTACCGGTCGGTCGTGATCAAGTTGTGTGGATCAACATCACAAAACTCCCGGAGGTCGGATGTTCGCTGCTGGCCAGCACCACTACTCCTTGTCTTTATACTTCATGGCAGTGCTTTAGTTGATCGCTTCCTCTTCCCAATAAATTGATTTGGAGTTATTTCCAGTTCACTGGTTGCGCACCTGTTCGAAACTGGACATAGGGTGGATACTAATTCGGCTTTCATCATCATTTGTCGCGTCCCACAACAAAAACCCAAGGCTGTTCGAATTAAAACACTAGCAACAGCCGAGGCAATTATCATCCGCTTATTGAAGCCGCAATTGTGCTCAAAAACATATATTCAGTCACCTAAACTTCTCTGGCTCAAAGCGGACAACATCACGCATGAGCTTTGCGATGACTCAAATCAATTATTAACGCTTAAATAACCCGTTCTTATGTGAACAAGAAAACTAGAGACAAATGTGTCCCTACTCCACCCCTTTGTTATAATGATTTGACCTCGACTGTTTGATGCCAACACAACTGCTTCCCGTTATTTTCTCAAATAAATTTGATTGTACTGGCTTTATAAGGAACTCACCGAAAATATATGTTCGCCTACAACCTGTGTTCTGATTATGACTATGGGCTTATTCTGTGATTTGAAATTGATTCTATCATTATATTTTCAATACAAAGAAATTGAGGACTCAAAAAGAAAGGTGAAATGCACACCATCAAGAAACTCCGTTATTTCATGATTTTTCTCATGACATATCAAACATTCGTTAAAATAGACGATCATTAACTTCCACTGCCTTTGACGTCCACTGTTTATAGTAGACTGAATGAACAACAATCTAATTTATTTATAGCTTATAGTGATAAACAAATTGCTTTTGGAGTCGAGATTGTAGGCATGTTTCCCTGGACATTCAACCGGTCTCCAGATCAGTTTCAGATCCAGCAATCATGGAATCGAAACGCGTTTACCGTGGTTCAATGCGAGACGAATAATACACACCCGGTAGGACTGTGCGTACATATTTTATTCCTTGGTCTTAAAATTTTGTCATTCATGTATTTCCTGCCCTAGTTCCTCAATTTCTCGTTTATATCGTCCACCAAACACTTGACACAACTCCAAGTAAACAAACTTATAGAATTTTGTCTCATTTTTCTTCTGACTTTCCTCAGTGCTACTCTTTCCGAATTGGAATCAACAGTGATATCACAAACTGGCAGTATGGATGACAGTGCACTGTTTTCCACCGAGCAATTGGAACAATCTGCAGCTAAGTGCCACAGAGAGAGAGAGAGCGAATTGGCAGTCAAAGCTATCGTGTTTGTATGGCCCTTAAAATGCTACCTCAATTGGCGATAAGAAGCAAACGAAATTCAAATGCCTACCGCGTTGAATAGGGGCAAATAAATTCAGTCAACCTAGATTAGGAAAACCAATTTTCAATAATTTATCACTGTAGTCTGACTTGTTTCACAAAATTATTCTGAATCCCTGGTATTAACTTGCTGAACTAGTCCAGAAATGCGATTGATGACCCACATTATTTGATTGCGGGATTGAGCAATCATCTACTGGAAAACAGGAAGGACTAGTGAAAGTTTATCGGACTGAGTTGAAAACAAACCAGATAATGCTTTTTGGCGTAAGTTCAGCTTCAGTCCGAATTTCACGTTTGGCTAGTCGGAGGATCAACTAAAACTACAAAGTTTCCTAAGCGAATATGTAATTCTAAAATCAAGAAAGTGATCTGTACACCGACACCTGTCAGCGTCAATTAGAAATGATTAATGAGAGCGTTCTCAACTCTTTGTTTACCGATACGATGCACCGCAATCGTCAAGACTTTGTCGGATATCAAATGGAAGTGAGATGCACGTTTGATGCCAGTGGTTAGAATCGATGAGTAAACACGGTTTCAGTATATAGGATGCTAAAGATTCCCGGTTTCTTGTCGTGCTGTCCTCTCCCCAACTGTGGAGCTTTTTATCGGTGAATGTGATTACGTTGAACTACCACCACAGTACTCCGAATATTTATGATTTCCTGATAAATCACCACTCTTACTGCTCGTAAAGTCTGGATGCCTGCTGCACACATTCTTCATTCATAGGTTTTGTTTTCACAAATGCATCGCAATGCATCCAAAAATAGGTCTATTAGTGTGGTATGCTTTCAAACCATTAGTAGTGTAATTCCCCAGGACTAAGTGCATACCACTCCTGTAGGAGAACTGTCCGGAGAATCCGGATATGCATGTAATACATCACGTCCAAATATTCAACTAAATGAGGTGAATAGGACAATTCATGGGAAACTCAGTACTGCACTTCACAACCACCAGCAAACGAAGATAACGGAGCTGAATACTGACTGTCTTCGGGGGAAGGACATGGTCGCTTTTCTCCATCAAAAATAAACGAAGTAGAAGATTCACAATTCGGATGTTTTTAACTTTGAATCAGCAGTTTAGAGGCTTATTTAGATTATAAAATCAAAGCTAACTGATGTGTTGTCCACTACTGAAGTCTAATCTGTGATCCGTCTACTAAGTCCCACTTCGAAGAAAACATGAACCATAGACAAGAAACACTACAATTGGTTGACACTAAAGCATGATGAGCTGTCAATCAAGGGGTACTCTATTTATCGTCCAGACCAAACTTGCCCCGATATGGGTCATTTGAGGCTTTCCAACTGACCTGAATTCGCAGGCCAAAACTAGCGCAAATTAGACTTGACTGTTCAATATGCATACACACACGCACACTGAGACACGAGGGAAAGAAACGACGAGATCAACCTAATCAATCACTTTCAGTAGTGTAAACAAACCGGAGCAGATAATGATCCGCAATAAATCAGCAGAGGTTCATCCGTCGCATATAAACACAAGAAATGAGCGTACAGAAGCCACTGAATCAAAAACGCAACCGATGCACTTTTGAAAAAGCGCTGAATGTAGTATTACAGTTGAAAGGTGTGATTCTCGCATCAGAAAACCTGTATAAAAATGGAGCGAAATCGTGGTGCACATACCGGACTGTCAAATTAGGCAAGAATTTTCGAGAAAATCGAAAATTCGATCTACCAGTTGCCAAAACGCAAGTCTTAGGGGAAGCTTGTTGTTTGTTCTATAAACTAAATGTATACTGCCCTCACAAGAATCAGTCTTGAATGGATACAGCCTCAAAGAGTCGCGATGCAGCTACAATTTGATCTATTTTAGCCAGTCCTGATCCACCTGTTCACTTTGTCCATGCCTACATGCCAATTGAGTTCATACTGAATTCAGGATATATCCTGGATAAGAATCATCCAAGTGCCACGTTGCATGCGAGACAATAACTCGTCTATTCCTAGACACGTTCCGCGTTTGAACGCCTTTAGTTTCAAAACACTCTACAGCTGGTGTGGAAGGGTGTGCATTCAACATACATGTTTGTTTTTTTCATTGCAACTAGGCAGTTGTACCATTTTGGCGATCCACCTAAGAATTGCGGATACCGATCGATACCGAAAGGAGGTCGTTATGATTATTTCCAATTTCCATTTTTTGTGTGGAAGGACGTGACTTTCGGAGTACAATGCATTACTCAAGCCGTGAGTAAGAAACACGGATTCGTACGTTGAAGAAATTCAACAATGATTTCATGTAGGTTGTATGCAATTGTTTGGACGAGTATAAATAATCAAATTTCATNAATTTCATGTGTTTTTAGCAGAAGCACAGGATGTTTGTAGTGCAATTCATTCATCACGTGCGTGAAATTTCATATGAGTGAAAAATGACGGCATTCGAATGTAATGCGACGTGTGAGCCGGTGTCGGTATGCCCGCCTGCCTTCCTACACGTTGTTCGTTCCTGTTTGTTCCCCGGTTTGTGAACGGGGTGCATATTTGCTGTTTACAATAGACTTACTGCCTAATTCGTTGTGTGCTCATTTTCCTACTCAATTGGAAACAACATCCTCGTCGTAGTAGATGCATGACACTTGCGGCCTCTAAATGCCACTTTTCATCGCAACATTGTCAGGGTTGATGACCTAGTTCATCAGAGTGATGAATAGAACAAGCGAGAGCACTTATAAAGCCTTCAATCTTAAAAGTGGTTTTACCTTACAATGAAATTTTTAATCCTGCAGAGCAGTTTCTAGCCAATGAATTCCGTTCCCCGACGATAAATCACAATATTACTGCTATTTTTCTACATCATTTGTGGACACCAGCCCCATTTACTGAAACTAAATAAATGCCCAGCTCGGGCTGCACAAAACGGTAGGTTCAAGACTGTAATTTTCACCAGCATCGATGTAAACAATATGAAAAATGGGAATTATTCTAAATGTTTACCTAATAAAACAACCCCAGGTAAATAAGCTAATGTTAAGATTCTGACTTCTCACCGACAAGTAGTAGCTGAAAAAGTTTATAACTGCTTACTGAAATTTCTCACGGCCACCCCACAACTAAGTACTCCCGTAGGGCAGTATGTTAACGGCAACGATCTAATTTGATGATGGCCTTGATTTGATCAAGTCACAGTGCTCCTACAGATATTTTTGGAATTTTTCAACGACTGATCACTTGCCTGCAAAACCCCACCGCGTCCATGATCCTTATCCTACAAGAAAGCCTAAAGAATACAAGTAACCTTAAGCCTGCATGTCATCAAAGTGTGTGCTTGCAGATGAAATTCTCTCTTTCAGTTGAGTAAATAAATTTGATCCGCATCGGAAGTGAGTACTCCAATCTGGCATTGATTTTACTCCGGAAATCAGCATCACTGGGGTTAGCAGATACCGAGGAGCCTTCTACAAATGGGGAATGGTATACAGATATAAAGTGAGATCCGTAATTCGACTATCGCATGCGGGTGTGTATAAGATGCAATGCACGCGCGCATACATCATTGTACTTTCACAAGACAAGAATAGTAGAGCAGAGCAGCATGACATTCTGCCTCACTAACAGACACAGGGATTGATGAATTGGAAATGAGTCATGCAATGTCATGTGAACTTGATGATCCAATAGGAGTGGGGTGTATATGCGTAGGGGTGGGCGAACAAGTGAATGTCATTCATGATCTGCATTTCCCGCACAAAAACGGAAGTGTGAGGATGTGATTGACTTGCATAGAAAGAGCAGTCAAACGTGATTGGACAACAGAATGCAATTAGGTTTGTTTCTTCGGATAGATGCCTGAACGTGACAACCAAATTTTTCAAACATTCTGGAAGTACTGTTATTAGCCTCATCTGGCTGAATGTGAAAGATTGAACCTATGAGATTCAGCATCCCAAGGGTTTTCCCTTCAAGTTTAGATTAACTTGATTCTGGAACACATTTTTCTGGGCCCTATGTAAAGGCTTTCAAATTCGACAGAAGTGGTAACAACAAAGCATTATAACCGGAATAAATATCACGTGGTGCATCGCGGATAGCAAAATCTAGAATGAGGACAATAATAGATAAACTAATTAATCTTGAACGCTACGGACAGTAACAAGCAGGTCGTGGTGATACTTTCAAAATAACCCAATAGATTGCCAGTGATCCACGAGAAGTAGATGTGGATTAGGATATCCCGAAAACTATAGTTTTTGGCTGGTTCATCACCACGCGGTCAGTGAAAACAAAACCAAGGATCTTCAACTTCACGAGCTTGCATTCAGCAGTAAACGCACATTTATAACATCATGTCAAATCAAAGAAACATGCTGGTCGAAATGACACGTCGGAACAAGATAAGTTGCTTTATTTGAGATCGGTTATGGATCAAGGTCGAGTGAGGCGATCTGAAAGTGGAATATTTATAACAAAATGGTGAATGCTAGCGGTGGTAAAGACGGAAGGAAGAACATGTGACACTACGCGGTGTGGTGTTACCCCGTATGACGTAACCACTACCCTGGCAACAACCGTTACGTCACAACTATTTTTTAAACGCATCTAAAAGTCATCCGCGAGGCTTTATTATACGGCAAAGGCCGCTGTGACCGGAGGCTAGCAAATACCGTGCAATTGCACTGTGGTAGCTACCCCCAAGAACCGGGTCAACAACAGCTATTTGATGTGAAAGTTCTTAAATTTTATCAGCTAGCTGCTCCTAGTTCAGGATGCCGTTTTATCCGCCGCAGCTGAAACCTGAAAGAAGAATCAATTAGAGTAGGAAAACATATTGCATCTAGGTCACGGCTGAATCTTCCGATCAACAGGGTGTATTTGATCGTGAGAAAAGCGAAAACAATAGTATGATCAAAAATCAACCTCGAAAAGGGCAAAGTTTGTTTGATGTGTTCACTTACAAAGTACATCTTTTAGTGCCCAATTAGGACAAGGGTTATTACAAATGTTGCAAGCTACCACTCACATTTGTGACCACTATGCAAAATAGTGCAGTTGGTGGTGTTTTCCTTCAACGATCAAGCATTAACATGACTGCTGAGGGCAAATAGCTGTATCCCAAAGAATAACTACCGATTGGTCCATTCATTACCCGGTGTGCTGCCGGAAATTGCGATTATATGTTTCAACTGAGGTTTCTGTTATATATATGCTAAATTAGTGATATCCTAACTGTAATCAGGAATAAACAACTTTCCTCGACCGGGCATATCCTTGTGGAACTCTAACACTAGCAAATGTCTCAGCTCTGTTGATCAGGTAAGCTTGTGATTTAGTTTTGCCCTTCAGTTCATAAGTGTGTGGCTTTTAACTGCACCTTGTCTGTGAATAGTGATTCTGATGTTTGTATCTGTTGTGTTGTCCATTATGGAAAGATCTACTGTGAAATCGCACGAACAGAAGAAAGCAAGTGAAGGAAATTGCACGTGTGAAGGTGGTGGTGGAAGATAGATTCAGCGCTGTACTTTTTTCTGGGATTATGTGATAACCCTGTTTTTGTTCGTCCTTCTGCCTCTAACTCTTAAGTGTTCACCAAGGAGGACAGAGAACACGGGTGAAAGAACAACACATCACATGTCAGCTGGCTGGTGATGAGTAAAGGTCAACTGCATTAACAATGGCACGAGTATTCGCTGGACTCGAACTGGTGTCGTACGCCGTACGTAGTCGTGGTCCTTTTTATTCGTAATGCAGGAAGAACATGCTCTGACTTTCAATCGTTGCAATTGATAAATCCTTGAAATTTAACTTTTCGCAACTTGGTGTATAACTGATATCCTACACCAGTGTTTGTTTAAATTTAATAACCACTATGCGATTGACGCGAGGAAGCACATGGAGTTCGATACGTGCAACCAAAATGTGCATCTTATATATTTTCACCAAGTCCAATCTTTCCATTGAATGCTTATTTGCCCAAGCAAACATTCAGCGGGTAGGGAAGAAGAGACGAATCAGAGGGATACCAGGAGATACAAAGACAAGGAGAAAGTGAAACGGCGGTTGCATGATTTGAACACACGAACTCCAAGGGGATGCAATGTTGACCTTGAGCATTTTCACTGACGTTTACATCAAATGACTTTTTTAAATAGAAAATTCCAGCAAAATCATTTTGATTTCACATAGGCACGAACATGTTTATTCATTATTATAAGCTCTGTATTTTGCCGCGTGAACTAATGGTTTTCCTTTTGGAGCCGGATTCACTAAGCCAGAATATTTCTGTTCACGCTTATCACATTTGCTTCACACGATCGATATGGAATAGCATGTTTAAACTTACCATCCTGTGAGACCATTTCAGATAAATTCAGTGCTTACTTTTCAATTTACCTTGCGCACTTCACCGTGGTTAACCACTCACAGAATTATCTGAATGATATATGACGATTCAGTGAAAATTTTGCGGCTTCAACTACTCTCCAATCAGCGATCGCAGTCACGAACAGTCATCGAAAATTTTTAATACCGTTGTGCATGAATAAAACATCGAAAGTAGCATTTAGTTTTGAAGAAAATAACGAGGAAGAAAGTTCTGTTGGTTCAGAATGTACTAATCATTTTATGTTTCTATTCTCCAATTGCTGTGTGGGACCAAATCCAAAACGGATTTGGACAGTGTTAATGCAGCATTTATCCACCCATCAAGCGATGCGATCACGCCATTTATTCTGGACGATTCCGTTCAAGTAGAGGCCATCTCGAAATAAGAAACTCTTGAGCTTTTGTGTACCGTGAAAATCACGCTCAGTGTTGATCCCGATGGTCTTTCATCTTCCCTTCTGAGATATGGAGCCTATTCTCTCAGTGAAATATTCACATCATTTGTGAACAAGTCCTTAAAAACCTACTGTATACCGGACTGTTGGAAACCAGTAACAATTGTTCCCATTCCGAAATCCCCTATTTCAAACGTTCTAACCAAACGCTTTCGTCCTATTGCTTTAAACTCTGTTTGAATTAAGCTAGCAAAACATGTCGTTCTTAAGCGCATTCAGTCCTCTATTGATATCCCATATGATCCTCTTCAGTTTGGTTATAAACCAGAGGCACGCTGGATGCAGTTTCCTCTCTTGTACATAAAATTACCAAATCCTTGAATGACTCTGCGAAAAGTGTTCGTTATGTGTTTCTGAACTACTCATTTGCTTTTTATTCTATTCCCCGTTCCCTTCTTCTTCATAAACTGGAGACCTTTGGTTGTCCTAGACAGTTAGTAGCTTGGTTTGTTGATTACTTCACCGGGAGAACTCAATGTCGAAAGAAATCCAAACCGTTGTTGAACAGCTCTGGAGTACTCCAAGGTGCAGTTCTTTCCCCATACTTATTTTCTACGTATATTAGTG
>UZAN01044148.1:3775-17539 GCA_900618425.1 Echinostoma caproni
TTTGCCTGATTCTGCCATGTTTCCGATCAATAGGCATGTTTTCTCATCCGGTCTCTCTGTTTAATTTGATTATGAATCGTGACCTATCATTTCGGCAATAATTTTACCAAACTGAGTGTTTTTTGTTTTTTAACTTGCCATTTTTCTGATCTAAAGTTTATATGAGGTTTAGTGCAAAGCTAAACATATAAGGCGGAACAGTTGAGTTCAACCTGTTCTGTGATGCTTATTCTTGCTATGATGATAGTATATACAGTTATATGGGTTGAGAAGTATATACCACTCGTATATCTCCTAACATTCTTGAGTTCATCCGTGTGACAAATTGAGAATTTTGAAAGGAGTTGTACATTTTAATTACTCCGATACCAAACCAAACGACAGGTGTTTTAACCAGGAATCTTCATCTCAATCATTTGCTCCTTGCCTTAACGTTTATTGTTTTAGTTTCTGAAGGATTCCCTCGAAATAAGAGGTTTGAGCATGAATAGTATTAGTTCCGATTACCTACCAATTCAGATCCTTCTGAAGAAAAGCATTCGAGGTGCCAGATATTTTGAAGAATAAATAACTTCTGTTCCACAAATTCGTTTTGTTCACAATCTATTAGAAAAATGTCGTTTTATTCACATCCTGCCTTAGAGCATCTTTACCATAAGTGATGCAAATGTCTTTAGCACAACTTCGACATCATTGAAGTGAGACAGAATGGGACGTAGAATTAACAAACGTTCAGCTTCGAACAGGTTTAATCCAATCAGTTAAAGAAATTGTGCATTAACCACGTCTTGGAACAGAAGATGAACGACTTAGCACCAAAGGTTTCAGATAATAAGCTCCACTAGAATTTTAGTTTCTGGCTAGACACCATGGGGTAATTATGAATTTTCTCGGATCATGTGCAAAGTTCTTAATATGGAATAACTGATTTGAAGTTTAGCTGGATGTATCACTAACGGAATCTCAGTAACGGAAGTTGATAGACGTAGAACGTAAGCAGATGTTCGGTCTGAAACTGATGTCTGTTTATTCGTCCGACTTATGAAATGACTAATTTCTCTAACGTATTCCTCAGGACTGACCTAAGTTTAATTTGGTCTAGCCCCGAGTAATCAAAGCTCTGCCATTGCTTTGAAAAGCAATCCTGTTCAACAGTGAGTAGTGTAAAATTGCATTGAACCTAGGAGCTCATTTTATCTTCTACAGAGTCGGAAAAACTGGAAAATATACCTGTAGAATAAGTAAATACGTTTATTTGGCATGTACGTTTCAGACATTGAACTTAAATTTAGTGGATATACTGAACTAAATACTTTGTACAAACAAAACTCTTTGAAATATCAGTGCAATGCTTCTTGACATTTGAATTGAGCTGTATGTGCGCTTCATTTATCTGCAGTTATAACTTAAACGTTTACTTCGCCTTCATAACGAAAAGCTTTTGAATCCATTACAGTAGGTAATTATGAGCTACCAATCCATAATGGACTCTTAATTTTCAACACTCTACTTATTGAGCACCAGTAGCCACTTTGCATCTTAGAATCTTGCATGATGAGGGCAACATTTTTAATGCGAGTTAGGGTTACCACCTAAGGTTCAGTTCACCAATTATGAGCTATCATGATAATTGCATACTTGAAGCAGTTCATCTAACCGAATGTTGTTAATTTACTCTGCTGATCACAATATTTATTTAACAAAAACTTCCTTCAATGGTCTGATAAGGAAAGCTAATTGTCAGAAACAATATCGTCAGTTGATGGAAGGTAAACATAATTCATGATTAAGAATAAAAGCTTCCGAGTTATTAAAGTAACCAAACAATCGTCAGTTGTAGAATATTTCACAAACTTGTTCGATCGACTTGTCATACTAAATTCAAGGGTCAAATGTGGATTCTTCGCATTGTATTGGGGTGAACATACAAAATCAGTGTTACAAGTTTTATAAATATTTCTGCTGTACATGCAATGGTTAGCTTAATACTATGCAACTATTTATTCTCTATAGCTTTAATCAGGAAACTCTTTTCCCCAGTGACTGTTGTTCTGTTTTATGATGTTACAAACTTGTAAGTAGTACCAAGAAACGGTAGCCAATAATAATTCAAGATAGCTGTTGATGTTTGTATAAAAAATAGGCCATTGGTTGTCGTTAACGACATTACTGTTGACGAGCTCACAACGGTCCTCAGAGTGAATACAGTATTTTCTGAGCAGCGCCCTAATAGCTACATTTTCCAGTTTAATGAGGCTCACTTCGTATTTATCCTTCTTTCAACGTTTTGTCAATTTTGACTCCCACGGAAGTTTGCCGTTCGAAATCTACTCACCTGGTGCGATCCTATTTCTTACTCTCCGTTCGTTTATTTAAATATCAACACGATTTAAAAATGGTAAACGTGCTTGAATTTATTCCTAATGAAGAACAATGTGTCCTCCCCCGCTTCAAGTCCTATTCAATCGATGTACATGACTGCGAATATTTCTCGTTTATGCGTGACATTGCGTTCCGTTAATTCTACAACATGCTCAAGTTAAAGTTTTCCTCATGACAGATTTGATTAGATAAGACAGTGGACTCATTTAACGGTTTGGTAATCACACTAAAACAAACCGTGATTATGAGTTCTGTGCTTAAGAGAATAACCATTTGATGAAATATCATTGAGACTATTTCACCTCGCACTTTTATCCAAATTGCGATATTTTTGATGTGCTATATACTTTTGTCATCAAGGACCAAACATCTGGTAATGTCTGCTATATTGTTTAATTGATGAACGTGTGAAGCCCTAAGAGCTTTAATGCACACTACGCATATCTTTTACTTAAAGTGTACCTACGTTGAAACTACAATGGTAACCGATTGATTTCGCAGATATAACTGATTCTTGGTTAGAGCTTCAAGATAAAAACTAATTGGGAACACATTGTTTCACAGGAATGTCAAGTGATAACAGACGGTTTCATTTTTGGCTAACTTTAAAACCTCCCACGAGTTGCTGGATGCTAAATATCAGGAGCAGCAGTTGGTTTTAAACAACGGAGACGAATAAACCGTTACTAGACTATAAATACTACAGCTGGACCTGGTGGGAAATCGGGCGAACAAGATCCCCAGTGTGAGCTGACGTTTCTTAGCTTTCCGCAAAGGAACAGACGGATAAAATAGTTTTTTCTTTCCGAAGTATCACAGGCGGACAATGAAAGTTAAATGCGGAATGTGACCGCCGTACGCGAGTCAGTCTCGATTTGGTGACTCTATGGGGTAAATTTTAACTTGTTCGACGTAGCTGTGCGCGTCGCTATCACCTAGGTCTGTTGGGTAGCACAATCACTTTTCCTCCCCCCTATTTCTCGGTCACCCCCCCCCATTGTTCCTCGACGTCAGATCGATGAATCATACCACACTGATAGATAGAGAGAACGAGAGATAGAGCGTGAGTGTGTTACCAAGACTGGTCGGTACACTGTGGACAGGTGTGTTTTATTAGGGGCATCAGACCCCATCAGGAACGGGTCTAAAGGATCCGCATAAGACTATATTTTACAACCGTGGCGAGCAAGGGAAAAGGGAGAAAATTGGGCGTAAACACACGAGCGCGCAGGCACTCACTGAAGTGTCCGGGAATGAGGTGGTAAACCTCACCAATCCAAAATCTATTCAGGAAACAATCAACTTACTGAACCAGTCAAAAGCTTCGTGGTTTGTTTGCTGTGCAACTTCACAAATCATGTGATCGTGGAGCGATGGAAAAGTGGTGATCTGCCATCGAGAAAAATGTAAAAACGCTCCTAATGAATCGTCCACCAAATCAAATTCCATTAGCAACCAGGGCGCACAAATACGCCTTTTATTGCTCTGCGCTGCGCCGCACGACTACCGTAGTACCGGAGCCAAAAGCTACCTGGAATGCAATCTGTGTCCTTGAGAATCGACCTTTGTCGAAATGGTACGGTACTTTTTCAGGGATCTATTAAGACATTACTTTCCTTTACTTTAAAAAGTCAAATTATAACCTGCGTCATTCTCTTGTCATAAACATAATACTATGGAGGCGTAAATTTCCTGTTTTTCATGCCTTCCGCAATTGAACTTCGGCTATGGTTTCAACCGCAGAGAAATGATTACTAGGTTATATAAAAAACAGACCGAGAAGTGATTCATAGGGCGTTTCCACTGCGATTTTAACGACTTCATACAAGTGAATGATCTAAAATATAACAAAATGGTAAACGTGGTCACTAAGATCAATTAGTTAACGGCAGTGTATATTGTATCGAAGTGCAAGCACATTATTTCAACCAATCCATCTAAGACAGAACTCATTGAATTAGGCGAAATTAAATAGGCAGCAAAATATTTGACTCATCATTCTTATAACATTGTGAAATGCAAAAATAATTTCTACGGTTACCGTTTTGATCTACAATAAACTATACACTAAATAATATATCCGAAATGTTGTAATACGGAGATCAGAAAGAAAATTGCTGATCGTAAAATATCAAGAATCTGGAGGCAAATAATGCAATCGTTTTCCATTGAAAAAATACGATTTTGCAAATCCGAAATTGGCCAAATAACTGTGTCTATAGGGCAAAAGGGATTCTGTAGAGGTCAATCCGTATTTTTGATATTACGCCTGATCTCGATGCGCCTCAGATTGTTGAGCAGATTTCTGTGTATTGCAGTTTATTTATATATTTGCGTCTTTGAATGACGGAACAGGTAAGGTAATGTTTACGAAATAAAAATATGTGAAAATGCGATAAATACTATAAGATCAATAGAGAATTAAACTTTGTCAGCTTAAAAGTGATGGACCAAATCTGGAGGTTAAACCAAACACGGGTTATTGAATAAAGAACGATTCATGAGATGTGAGTGCTGATTGAAAGGCACTCTACTACCGGCCATTGACAGCCGAGCAATCACTCTTCTGATATGTGTCTTTATCCGATATTCGGTTTCCTCTTTGCGTAATCCAATTAGCGATTGAGAGTCAAAATAATTGGAGACCTATTACATGTTTTGGATTACAGAAAGCGGGAAGGAGTTTTATTCAGTAAAACCGTATTGGCCACCACGATAATAGGTAGGTGATTTCTGACCGCCACATATCGCAATCTATTATTAATCTGGTTAGGTAGGAAGAATTCATTCCGATTTACAGAGTGATTTGTTTTGCCCATATAGGCAGCCATTTCAGTTGCTGCGTATCAAACCCGTTTGTTAACAGTCTAGTTGGGATGGTAGTCTCGGATTAAATCGTATGATCGTCTAGTGTTTTGACCACTGAAATCAAATAAAATGATAGTTGCAAAATGGTCTTTCCATTGGCATCCTTCCTTCAATCTGTAATGGGAAAACTAGTTTACAAGAGAAACGTGGATTTCACAGAATAACACAAAATGCTTTTATAAATTCAGCTCTTGAGCATTTGCTCATCACCTACACCAAACGGTGTGTCAGTAGGAATACAGAGCCTTAGGTATGCTACAGTGGGTGATTTCAGTTTGTGTAAGATTGTACTGTGAATTGTGTATTCAGATTTTCGGATATCTACTGACTATGAAACCAGATGTCTTCCAATTTGGTTAGCTCTTTAGTGTAAATTGAACACCACCTACGATTCCTGTTCACAGTGGAGAAGATCACGTGATTTTTGCACTGTAATGGAACTGAGTAACGATTAAAGAAAATTACTCGAAAAAATCTAAATTTACCTAAAAAGTGATATATGAGGTCGACTGCATTAAAATAACCTCTTTTTGAATTTGTGACTGCAGTGCTTCAATGGTTTGTTTTCTATAGAAATGAAAAACAACCGCAGTATCAATTAAGAAAAAACCTGGGGTTGAGTTTAATAAATCCCTCAAGAGGATCATATAAGGCCTGCAAGAGTGTGAGCGTCAGTGAGTGATAATAATGAATTCGATCAACTTTAAAGTTTTGGTCATAGTGAGTTCTATATTGATCTGAGTTTCATCGTCACAATCGTATCCAATCTATTCTAGTATAATGACCGGAACCATGTGGGCATCTAATTTGTTGAACAGTGATCAGTGTCTTTCATTAGTTGCGAATAATGCCCCAAACGTTTTCGTTTAGTTTTTCATTGATAACTACGAATTACTCCCTGTATGGAACGATGAGTACGTTTACATAACAACCTACCGTGAAATCAGTTTTCTTTTGCCTCTCTAAAAGCAGGTTAAGTTGTTTGATCATATTCCGAGCGTTTCTGATCCTCTATGACTGGTCTGCCTCTCGGGAATTTTTGAATCTAGAAACGTTTCGAAAAAGAAAACAGAATACTGTCAACCGGTTCTATTTTCACATCCAAAACATCTCAACATCATTTAGCATCTGCAAGTATAAAGAGCCTTGTAAGGCTCACATACTACTACTGCTCGCCGCATCTCCATAAAAAATGTAAAATCCAATGTCAGTGATGTGTAGAACAGAAGACCATTTGCATCCCCGGAATGAGAAAGCAAACACGAGCGAGCAAATTGTTTCCGGTTCTCCACTGCCTAGGAAAATTAGTTGGTGCCCTTTCTGCAAACTGATGGAATTGCCTTGCCGCTGAAAACGTCTACCATGGATGACAACTTCTGCGCGCATTGCAGATACCACAATCACCCGGCTTTGATTCTAGGGTTCCATTTGGTTATTTTGCACTAACTGCTTCCGACGAATCAAACATTTTTATTCGTTAATTCCGCACTAATCCACAAGACCGGAGTTACGTATGCTTATCTCGTCCTGAGTTCTTCCACAGCCAACACGGGGATTCTTTCTTCCCGGAGAACATGAAAATCAACGGCAAAATGACATGCCAAACTTAATGACAATGGTATCCTGACTCTGTTTTCTATATCAAACGAAAAGCTCCACTGACGGAGCTCGATAGAGCTATCCGAACAGGTGTTGCAAACATGAAACGTAGGTTATCGAAAGTAAAAGTGGCCTAATTGCTTTGGCGTTCGGGATCTCAAAAGCTTTGTTTTTCCATGCAGAGACTGTAATCACACATTTTATCGATCGACTTCCGCCTTCCACCGATTTCTAGGGCCAGTCGCATAAAGTAAAACGGATACAGTGTTGATCTTCGCCGGCCTTTCGTACGGCCAGTAGTCTAATATCGTGCGCAGCAGGAGTGCCATCACAACACAGCTGGAAAACAGCTTTCCTCAGCAACATTATATATATGCATATAAAGAACTGTTCATCAGACAGTTGTGTATGGTGTTTGAGGGAGTAAAATTTTCACAAACGGCGGCAAATGATGCAGTTCGGTGGAAAAACCAATATGAGGGAATATCAGTTGTAGAGACCTACAGGTGAGCGATGACTCAACCGACAACTAAATCAATGAGTTTGCTGCTTCGTTTGGAAAAATCTAGCATTTATACTCTTATCTAATACCAGCTTCCAGGTCATTTTCATGCCTAAGTTAATACATTGGTGATTCATTTTAGTGCCAACTTGGGAGCGCATCAAGCATTGCAATTCTCAAAAAATGAAAGCAAATGTAAGTTTTGAGCTCGATAGGTTCGGTACCTAACAACACTTACAAAGCATACTGGACCCCTTAAATAAGATATAATGACTAAGGATGAATTCGAGCAACATACGGATCGTAACCATGGAGACAAAACGATCAAACGGTGCCAGTTCATCGCACATTTCTACTACTTTGAGAAGTAAACCGATTGGCCAGTCTATGCTTTACGGGTTTGAATCTACCAGTGCACCAGCATTTGAAGAAAAACAACTTATGTTAGAGGCATCGGATATACGAGCTCTTTGATAATGGCTAAAAACGTACTTATGACCAAATAGTATTGACAGTAGTTTCGGTTGTGTGGACGCAGTCATCATGACAATGGTTGGGGGTTTGCGAGTCTGAATACTGTCAGAACCATTCTTGTTCCACATATCCTGCAAACAGATTTTGGATTAGCGGGGAAAACTACTGCTAGATTGTATCCCTATTGGATAAAAAAGACGTAGAAACAGTATTGTTGTTTCCATTGTTACTTTATGACCAGTTATCAGTAGTAGGTGAGTGAATTACTAATGCTCGTCTCTACAACTGCAGGAGACTAGAAACAACCAATACTTCCTTTAAAGGTGGTTTTATTTGAAGAAAAACACATGTGAAAAAGAGGAAAACTTGAAATCAAAATAAGACATTTGGTTTTTCAAGGAATAGAAGAGTATTTCTGTAAACGGCCCTCGAATGGGTTGTATTCATAATGGTAGGTAAAACAGTTGTTTAACTGTATTTCGGTAGTATCCATACAGTTGTCTTGTCTGTCTTTGTCGTTTTAATTCCTTTTTGATTTATTGAATATACAAATGTACAGCCAGCATTTAGAAAGGGGGACTGCTACCGTAAAAGGCTGCCTGAGCAGATGGGTGGTAGTGGAGCGGTTTGAACCCGGGACTTATACGTCATAAGTTGGTGACCTAACCACTTGGTCACATTTGCCACAATTTTGGAGGAAGTTATAAATCATCCTTTTATTCGTAGAAATTCCATCTCATGGAATTTAGAGTCAATAACCTAAGGTCTGAGAGATTTTCCATCATTTTTTCCATAAAATGGAGATGTGGATTTTAATTACATTGGTTCAACAATTAGTACATTTCGTATTTTGAAACAAATGTTTCGACATGAAATTCAATCCTCCTCAATCCGAAATATTCGATCACACAAACATTTTTTTACCCGAATATTAATCCTACACTTTGTTGACAACTTTGAAAACGTGAGACTTTATGTACATAGCCCACCACCAGTTTTTGTTGATCACAACGTCAGGAATTTGAAAATTCCCAGTAACACCTGACGCCGTCTCTCCAAAAAGGGGTTGCTTGTCGCTGAGACATCACAGCGGGTTCGCATGCGGACAAACTGGAGTTCAAACCTTTAGTGAATCGCTATTTGTTCAAATCATTCAAACAGTAAAGCAGCTAAGACAACTACTAACAGTGGTCTATATCACAGATGGATACCGAACAAATTATTGCTAAGTAATCAACAGAACGCTTTTCGGACTTCGTTTGAAGTTCAGTTATCTGATGCGGATAAACTACCAGGTACAGTTTCAAGCGAAGATCGTTTAGAATTGCTGTGCTAGCGTTGTAAATGAATTTTCTCAATGACAGCTCCAGCAACTGAGCCTCTATCTTGAATAAATTCCAGTTGTCGCATATCGCGTTTAATTTGTGAAGCACAATGTTCCAAACGTACAATATACTCGTTGGAGTGCTTAAATATTAACAGGACAACCCATAATTAACAAAGAGTTTTAATAGCCTTATCACTTTTAACTGAAGTACCACTGATTCCCGAATTGTGCGTTAATAGTCTATGAAAAAGCAGCACTTCCATCCAGTGTGAATTACGGCTAAACGTGCAAATTCCTCATAGCTCCCGTTGGAGGAGTTCTAATATGCTGACCATGTATCAAGTAATTGGATTAAGAGAAAACTAAATTTGGGACAGGGGGACGAAAAAAACACTGAATTAAAAAGTGAACTGTTTTGTTTTGTTGATGGCATATGTGCAAACACGAACAGTTATGATCCATCTGTACCTTTATACGTAGCCCTTAAATTCACCTAGTGGAGCTTCGTTTGTTCAGTTTGAACGAGTTCTTCAATGTACACAATATTTTTTCACCTGTCAATCCCCCGGTGAATACAGGTTGGCTACGTTAAAGCTATAGAATAGTTATTTTACATGATACTTTCGACGTCGTTTGCAGCAGCTACTTCAACACGAAATACTTTACAGGTCGGAAAGATAGAAAAACTTTCATTAGGTTCAAGTAAAGTTTACCATCACTTTAGAATCAATTTACTTTTTACAAAAAAGCATTTGTGTTGATAATATTAAACAGAGCTTGAACCAGTATATCAATGGGATTAGTACTTTACAAACATGGAACGCTTTGACAGGGTTTATTATTGAAGGCAAATGTGGTAAGCTGAAACGGTTCACCTTTTACGTTCTCCTCTTGTTAATTTTGTAAGCTTTGTTTTTTTTAAATTGTATTCGTTGACACGCTTAAGTGCCGTAGCAAACTCATATCGAGATGTAGTGAAATCGTCAGGAAATATATTGCGCAGGATTGCGATATGGTCTTTTCATTCGATCAGGTCAATTATTAGAATTGACGTGGTTAACCGGTATATGAGCTGTTCCAACTGTCTTTAAATTCAAATCCAAGCGACCAACACTACACATTTTTATTGCTTGTTCCTCTGCTATGAATGCGCATCATTACTTTATATCAAATAAAAGGGAACGAAACGTTCACTTTGTTCTTTGTTGACTTTGCGATCTGAAAAAATGTGTTTGTGTCAACAGGATGACTCACTTTATTTTTGTTACTATTAACGGGTTGCATTTAAATCCACAGCTACTAGGCCCCCGAAAGTATGCTAAATAAAGTTGTTGGAGTTCAACAATCGAATGTTTTCCACGGTATAGACCTTTACTCAACATTGAAATTCGGTGTTTATGTTGTACTTTTCCTGATAAATGTTCCAGTCAGTCAAATATAAACTTCTCAAGGGAGGCTTACCACCTTCATGATGCACACGGTCTCTTGCTGCTTCATCCAAACAGGGGTCATTTTGTCTAGGCTGTCTTCTCGTCAGTTGGTACGCTTCTTTCTGAGTCTCTTAAAATCAGGGCGTTTCGCTATTAACTATAAGATAATCTGAAGATTGGAACCAAATGCATATTGAAGTTTGAGCTGCGTGATGTATTCAAGGTTTGAGAAGAAAGAATAGAAAACTACGTACAACACCATGGTTGGGTATCCGCAGTATTTTGAATGCATCAACTCAAATGTATATCAATTAAAGGGCGTGACACTGACAGTGCAATTGAACTACTACTTGGGCCATCAACACCGTTTATTTTTATTTCTTTACGCTTTCTTCACTTTATACGCTGCCAAACTCGCCATGTTTTAAATGCAGGCTACTCGCTCAGGAAGTAGCAAACTTCCTCGAGTTCCTATTGTTGGCGTTTCACTAGCTAATCTGTGTGAAAACATCCTCCTGAAGAATCAAGTGTCGAAATTCGCCGAAAATGATTTGTAGAAGGATTGGATCAAAAGGGTAAATCACAATTTACTTTGCTTCAGGTATGTTGTAGCACTGGAATTCAAGGCTTCGACCGAGATGCCAGTAACAATATCTTAATTGTACCACAGCCAAATCTAAGCCTGTTCAAGTCTTCTCGTATAAATGACTAGCGGAGCCCGCAATTAAATTCTTTGAGATATCCAATTTTCCCTTGAATAGTGATTTACTTTGAAACCAGGTTAGGAAAACTATTCGCAATGCGTAATTGGGCCATCAAAGTCTTCGTTTCTAGATTCTCTCATTGTTGAGTATTATTGTCTAATAAAGCCAAACAAAAGAATATGGACCAATCTGTTCGTATCTTCACAATGTCCCATAAGCCTAAGCCGACAGTGAAATACCACACATATGCAATATGGTTATGTGAATCAGAATAAGATGTGATTCAGATTACATTTTATTATGAACTAACAAATTCAGTGACGAGTTGTATCGGTTACTAAACATCAGAATGATGATTTTCAGCTCAACAAGTCATGATGCGATAGGTGCTTTCTCATGTAAAACTTTGTAACCAACTTTATTTCCATAAAAGATAGCAATTCTCATTAGGGTTTTGGCATTTAGGAGGAACTATGTGGTGCATAAGCCATGCTAATTATTAGTAAAAAAACGACGAAATTCGAGTAGATATCGATCTAAACAAATCCATGTGTGCACGCATAAATTTACTGGAAATGAGATGCGTGTGCCAAAAGTGTTGCTGTTTGCCAAAAATCAATATATGCTCGTATACAGAAAATCCTCTTCATAACAAATAGATCTCCGGTACAGCAGAATATTTTAAGTTCTGCGGATAACGGATCATTCAATCTATTTTAAAACATATTATTTTGATTATTCTAGCAATTAACTTATTTCAACGGAGTACATTTTTACTGAATCGGGTGATACGATTAATACTTGGACTAAAAACGTGTTCAAGGCATATGTTTAACCATCATACATTTTTAAAGGTTTTGTGTCACATCTGTAAAGTCACTAAGAGACTCACATAAAATAAACGTACCAATTGGACGTAGATGTAACCAAGATTTGATAGCAGGAATTCCAATCAATTGCGTTTAAAAAAGATTCCCTAAAAATAGAACGAAACGGATTGAAGCTCTACCATGACGGGAACATATTCCGATGATGCGTACCAAGTCAGATGGTTCGGATATTTTGAATAAGAGGCACCTAATTGAAGTGGTTTGAAACATGCTGCAAGATCTCACCCGTTCTCCGTTTCTTTTGGCATGTACTTTCGCTGTTCCTGTCATTATTTCCCCAGGACGGTACCGAACCTAACTTGCGATGTATGCCATTGGCTTTCTAATGTATAAATAAAGTCACTACGAAGGGTTAGCTTGTGGAGTTTTTGCGCAATTTATTCTTGCTGTCACTCCTTTGGCTAATACTTTTCCTGCTTTATTTATTCATTTTTTTTTCTAAATAACTCATTTTGTTCCCATGCAAAAGATATTGTGATCGTGCTATCATTAAAACCGCTTTCGTCAAGATAAATTATTGAGCTAAACTGAAGATACGTGCTGCCTGCAATTTTGCACATGTGTACCGATCAAAGATGACCTGTCCACACGAAAAGGAAATCACTTTTGACGGTTACTAAAAAAAGCCACCTATGCAAGTTGCTGAAATTTTAAAGTAGCGGGACTGGTGGCGAATTATTCTGAGAAATCACGTCAGGTAAACAAACAACAACAGTGTTTTCTGACGCTATTCTACTTCTCAAACAATTTACTGTTCACCGCTCTGATCGTTTACCTGTGGAACCTGGGGAAAATAATTGCAATATGATAATTTTCTCAAAGAAAATACTGACTGCTTCTAAAGAAAGCAATCATGTCTAAACACATCGTATTTGCAAGTAATAAAACCAATGAAAGTGTCTCTAAATGCCCATACTTTAAGTAGAAGTTTTACAGAACGAAGAAACAATGAGTATTGACTTTATTGTTCACTTGCACAATGTCATGTACATTTTGTTCTAAATCGGTGAGCAATTTGTGTTTCGCGTGTATTGAATCGACAGCACAGTGCCTGATCTGCAATGAGATACCGTTTATAATAAAACATTTCATTGCAACGTTGCTTTGTGTAACTTGATTTCCTCAAAACAAAGCTGCTCGGAGACTAATTGAGCAAAGCAAATGTTTAGATTTGAAAAACATTTTGAGAGGGATTTACGAAATAGGATCTATGTGCCTAGAGAGAATACACCGTCATTTATTCAACGGTATTTTGTGAACCGAATCAAGTTGCAAATGCTGAAGCAAGCGTTTAAATGAATATATTTTTGTGATTAAAACAAAATAACCGTTGCGATAATTTTGTTAATTACACTAAACGGAGTCTGACTGATCTCCCTAACCGATAAGTTTGATGTCATTCTCAACTTGATATCGAAAAATCTTGAAAGGTGTTCAACGCGATCGCCCATTCAGGCACGTGATAAACTAGATCACAAAGTCTGTTGAAGTCATTTATTGAAATGATGTCTAGTCCTTTTGTTTTGGCAGATCCAACTTGAGGTATCAAACTGTTGTAATGAAGTTATTTGTATTATTTATTTCATTA